>JAPDVR010000003.1:30144819-30424819 GCA_026230005.1 Gila orcuttii
GATAATGTCACATATTTTCTGGGTTACCTCACTGTCCTTCACTAAAAATAGTAATACCAAATAGGTTTTCGTCACAGATTTTGTAACTGTGTGCCTGTAAAGTAGGTTACCTCATTAACAACACTGTTTTTTATTATTTCATTAGAGTACAAGTTGGTAGTCTCGCAACAGATCTAATAAAGCGAGTACAGAATACTAAAAATAAGAAGATATTTTAAAAAACTAAACCTTTGAAGACATACTGCAGGCCACAGGGGTTATTGATGCAAGTGATAGTTACAAAAAGGTGCTAATATCTGAATGGTTAAACTTCCAGTGAATGCTATTTTAAGACTTGTATATCATCTATGCCTCATTGCATCAATTTCTCTGGCAGTCGTCTATTAAACTAACTCTTGCTTTTCTAATTCGAAACTTCAGAGCTATATTAACTGTTGTTACAGATAATAACTCAAGAAAACACTAAATAAGGAAGATGTTGCAGCCAACGGTCACCGTGATTTTGCCAAGTAAGACATGGTCCTGGATCAACATATTTTGTTGATCCTGGATCAACATTCCTGTCCCAAAATGTAGTCCTTACCCAATCCCTACCCCTAAACCTAACCCTATCCATAACTTTTCCCTAAAATCAGAGGGTAATGAAAGGTGAATGACACTGATGTTTAAGTACTTCACCTTGGTTCTAAGCCTAAACTTGACATAAACTGTAAACTTGTCCCTCAAATCTGATTGGTTAATTGGAAAGCTGATCCAGGATCAACAACGATGTTGATCCAGGGACGTGTGGTACTTGGTGAAATCACGTTCACCTGCAGGGAACACAGACTTATTTGTGCAAAAATAAATATGTCACACTAGAGGATAAAGCATTGTGTGAGCTTGTGTATATAAGAGCCATAATTCTAAGATCACATTTTGAAGTGAATCATTAAAGGCCCTCTAACAGGGAAATTCTCCCAGTGTGACTCTGATCTTTGAGAGTTTTTGCTGTAATTGGATAGGCCAAAAAACAAAACAAATCCACCACCACCCTTCAGATAATGAGAACTGCAGAAACAAACGTCACATGTGAAGCCTCATCAGCAAGTCTTCTAGTTCTCCTGAAAAATATTTGGAGTCACTGAAGGTCCTGGGATTTTGCTGTTCACAAGTAATTAATTTCATGCCAATAACAAATGGCTTATTGAGTATGCTTTATGATGAGCAATGCAAAAGTCAGAAATGTCTGAAAAGAAAAGTCTAAAATTTTATTTAGCATTTTTCTGATTTAATAATTTCCCCCCGTTACATGTAGCAACATATCAATTAGTGAAAAGCTTAATTTAAAAATGAACACAAATTAAAGATGTCAAAATGAATGCATTAAAGCACACTTTTTTTTCAGTTGAACGCGTTAAAAAATCTTTAACGCAATTAACGCAGCATCCGTCTTTTCCACCTCTTTTGTGGCTAGCGTTACATTAAATGATTACGCTCTTATACATGCAAATGCTTTTAAACCATTCAAGCATGACAAGACACAAAAGAGAACACAGTGGAGAGCTCACGCATGTCTGTGAATCTCCTGTCTGTGTGACACACACACTCGTGCGCACAGAAACCCGCTTCAGACAGGGCTTGAACGGACAAAAACACACAAAATTATGCCAAAATGCCTGTTTTGTCGAGCAAACAGTCTTAAATTTGTTAAATGAACATAACGAGTTTTTTGTAGCTTTAATAAGGATTAATCTATATTTAATTTATAATTTATGCCTTGAAGACTGTGAATAACTTTATTCAATTTCTGTATATATCCTACCTGTTCATCTTAAAGCATTGTTTACAAGGTTACATGGTTCAAAAACAATAACTTTTTTGTGCATTTTGGCAGGGCCAAGAGAAAAAAATTAGCCCAGATATATTAAAGGGCACAGGTAAAACTGACATATATTATAACGGGTTTATGTTAAGATTGTTCTTAGTTCACTTAAATTAAAAGTTGTTATATTTTTTAAAGCCTAATAAATGTTCAAACGTATAGCTTTCAATTATACTGTAATGCTGAATGGCTATAATTAATGGCTAAAATAAATAAAAATAATTAATAGAGACATCAGTAGCAGTGTTGGTACCGGTGATGCCTTCTGTCATAAAAATATGCTATTAAACAAATATTTTAAATATACGCTATTGTCTTTGTTGTTTTTACATTAATTTGGAGATTGAATGTGAAATTATTACATTTCAGCATGGTACACAAAAATAACCTCATTCATTAGCATTTAAACACGCCACTATTTAAAAAAATGGCAAAATGTATAATAATGTATTAAAAACTTTTAAAGTTAGGTTAGAATAGATTTACTGTCCTCTGAAAATAACTCAACATACAGCCATTATTGTCAAAATACCTGGCAACAAAGGTGAGAACACCCTAAGTGAACATGTCAAAACTGTGTCCAAAGTGTCAATATTTTGTGTGAGCACCTTTGTTACCTTGCACTGCCTCAATCCTCCTAGGCATGGAATTCACCAGAGCTGCACAGGTTGTTTCTGGGATCCTCTTCCACTCCTCCATAATGATATCATGGAGCTGCTGGATGTTAGACACATGGCGCTTCTCCACCTTCCGCTTGAGGATTCCCCACAGGTGCTCAATAGGGTTCAGGTCTGGAGAAATACTTGGCCACTCCATCACCTTCACTTTCAGCTTCCTCAGCAAGGCAGTTGTCATGTTGGCGGTGTATTTGGGGTCGTTGTCATGCCGTTCGGTCTAGTTTCTGAAGGGAGGGCATCATGTTCTGCTTAAGAATGTCATAGTACATGTTGGAATCCATGTTTCCCTCAATGAGGCGCAGCTCCCCAGTACCAACAGCACTCATGCAGCCCCAGACAGTGATGCTACCAACACCATGATTTGACTGCAAGCAAGACACAATTTTCTTGGAACTCCTCACCAGGGCATCGCCACACATTCTGGACACCATCTGAGCCAAACAAGTTTATCTTAGTCTCATCAGGCCACAGGACATGCATGGTTCCAGTAATTCATGTTCTTAGACAGGTTGCTTTCAGCAAACTGTTTGCAGGCTTTCTTGTGAGCCAGCTTCAGAAGAGGCTTCCTTCTGGGATGATGGCCATGCAGACCAACTTGTTGCAGTGTGCAGCGTATGGTCTGACCACTGACAAGCTGACCTTCTGCTTCTGCAACCTCTAAAGCAATGCTGGCAGCACTCATGCGTCTGTTTTTTGAAGCCAGCTTCTGCACCTGATGCACAGCATGAGGACTCAACTTGTGGACTCACCTGTTCCGAGTGGAACCCATCTTGGAAAACCTCTGTATGACCCTGGCCTGTACTGTAACTCAGTTTCAGGGTGTTACCAATCTTCTTATAGCCTTGGCCATCTTTGTGGAGAGCAACAATTCTAATTCTCAAATCCTTAGAGAGTTATTTGCCATGTTGAACATCCAGTGGTCAGTATGAGAGAATTGTACTCAAAGCACAAATTTGAACTGCTCTACAAGATACAACAATTTATATGGTCCTGTCAAGCAGACAAAAACATGAACATGATGAATACGACATTTGGCTTTGCATGGTTAACTGGCGTACTGTTGTTATCACTTACACTTTTGTTGCCAGCTATTTTGACAATAATGGCTATATGCTGAGTTATATTCAGAGGACAGTAAATAGATACTGCTATACAAGCAGCACATTGACTACTCTAAATCCAAGTTTCATAGTATTGTCCCTTGAGTAGATATATTAAAATGTTTGCTGAAGTGTGAGGGGTGTACTCACTTTTGTAAATTACTGTATATATATATATATATATATATATATATATATATATATATATATATATATATATATATATATATATATATATATATATATATATTATTTATACATATTTATCCTTTTATATATACTTATTTATTATACTATTATTTGCAACATTTTCATGTAATTTAATTGATCAATAAACACATAAGATGGGCACAAGTACTTATACACATTCCCTCCTTAATTTAAGGTCAGAAACTTTTATCAATGTGGCCACAGATGCTGACTTTTTCCTCTGATGGATTAAAAAAACAAACGAAAATCACAATTAGAAAGAATAGATGGGATTCCTAATGAATGTTGATTGCACCCTCATTGAAACAGCGGGCACTGTAAAGGCCAAGAATGTGCTCCCTGTCCTCTCCACTAGCCGTTCTGATTGACTTCTGCTAAGCATTAGTCTGAATCATTTTAGAAAGCTGTCCTCACTGGTAGACAGGACTAAATTCGAAAACACTGCAGTGTGCGTCACAGCTGCACCCTTAACAGTCCTCAAGTCAATTTGAGCTGAAAGGTCCTTTAATCTTATATTTTCTTTTTGACTAAATACAAAGTAAACTGGATGGCAAAGGTGTAATCCTTATGCATTTTTCATCAGTTCCACTATGTGCTGAAGTGGAAAATTAACAACACAACAAAAAGCATTTGGAGTCAGATCAAAAATAACCTCATTCATATGCATTTAAACATGCCACTATTTTGCAAATTCTCTCCCTCCAACCGTACAGCTCTGATTAACTTATTCTCAGGGGGTCCAGAGCTAAAGAATAAAGCTAATATAATCCAGAACACTGAGCTTTGAGCATTACAATCTTTACAAGATTAAGTAATTCCAGAATATAACATAGCCTACATTCGAACAATACACAATAATTTAACTAAATCTGATTTACATGTTAAATGTAGCTAATACTCAATTTTTCAGTGTCTTTACAAAAAGATGCTAAAAAATAAATCACACACTGTATAAAATAATTTACAAATAACCAATCACCTAAGCTGTAAATGCCATGCGACGAATTACACTGGAGCTGCAAGAAAATATCATCATGATGACAAAGCTGATCATGTTGTGACATCATTAGTCACATCATATTCACAGTTCAAGTGATTAGCTCAAAAAACCTGAAAGCAGAAGTGTGTTATGCATCTAGCAGTGCCTAAATAGGTCATGCTAACCAAACATTAATCCCTTGGGTTATACTAGCACTGCAGGAAAATCAACTGCTACTCAATCGCCCTCTGAATAGCCTGCCATGTGTTTTATATATATTTATTCATATTCGGCATGAAGTAAATTGAAGTAAATTAAGGAGTTGCTTAAAACATTTCGTACTGCCACTGCAGGTCCTTGTGAATGTGGTTAATGTCTGTAAATTACAGAGGAGTAGGCAGTAGTTATCTGTCAGCCATTCCACACAGGAAGAACAAACCGCATGCATTTGAGACAGATGGGTGCTAAGGTTGCACCATCTACATTGTGTTGCTGATGTAAATACAGGCAATAGTAAAGTGTGGATAGCACAAGGTAATTACAGCTTCAACTCACAGAATATGGGGTGATTACAGCTGTCACCCTGCAAACTGTGAATGGTTCATTAACAAATACGAAATTGACAATGGAAATTGTGAGCTGTAACCCTTAATTGCAATGTTACTTCATACTTTGACAGTAGTTGAACTTTAATGCTTGTACACCTACACTGAAATTAAAATAAGGGTGAAGTGAAGTTTCAAATAAAGCCAAATAAAGCCAAATAAAGCCAAATAAAGACCGCTTAGTTATTATTCATTCTCATTGAATCTTGTAAGACAAAAAGGCTGCAAAACTGAAGAAAAACAATTTACTGTAGGAATCTGTTCAACATGTTGAGGTGTTCACCATGTTTGGGTGCAAAATCCATTTACACACAAAAAGTGTTTTACTAATCACTGAAAAAAAAATGTGACAAATATTTAGCCTATTAAAAACAGAAAAATCTAGAATTCACTTCAAAGAACAAATGAATTGAGACTACATGATGGTTTCAAACTGATGTGATGTATAAAATCTAGTAGCTACATAATTTTTCTCTGATATTGTTAGCTACTCATAGGCCTTCCTTAAAATGAACTGAATGTTAAAACTTCAAACAAGTTTTTTTTTACCATTTTGGTGAAAAACTTTTTTTTTACCATTTTTTTCTGTCAGTAATATATAATAGACACATTTGCTGAAGTCGAAAATTAACAACACAACAAAAAGCATTTGTAGTCAGATTCAAACTCATTCAAATGCAGAGATGTATAGTAACGAAGCTTCACTACTTAAAGCTCCAGTAGGTAGCTTTTGTAAACAAATATTTGTTAAAACTGTCATTATGTCCTCACAGTAGAATATGAGACAGATAATCTGTGGAAAAAATCGAGCTCCTCTGGCTCCTCCCTGTGGTCCTATTGCCATTTGCAGAAATACACCGCTCCCGGTCAGAAACAACCAATCAGAGCCAGGAGGAATGTCTTAGCAGTGTCAATCACGCTCGTGTACGCGCTGATTACCCCTCTCTTGCACAGCGCGAGCGCGTACCGTCGTTCGTGACTATCCTGTTCGAACTCGTTCATCTTGAAAATACATCATTAAAAAAATATAAGACTCAAGTTGCAGTATTTGACCACTATTTTATTCTGAGAAACTTATAGTGACAGTTATTTCTTAATTTGTGTCAGGTGTTATGTAATGAAAAAATGAGGCGATATCTTTAATAAGAATTATGAGCGTCAGCCGCTCCCATTAAAAAAAACTAAAAAAAAACTCCTGTGAGGTCGTCATGAAAGCGCTTGACCAAACAACGTCCCTCGGGCTTTTAGCTCGTGCAGTTTTTGATAAATATTGATAGATTTTCATAGGTTTACGTCAGATTTCTATAAAGAGGAAAAATATTTATATACCCAAAATGGGCCGATGTAATCATTATGAGCACTGGATACTCTGATATACTGTGTTTTCAATCCATACCGGCAGCCTGAGGGCGCTCTGGGCACATTTAGTCCATAATAGGAACACATGAAGAAGAGCCACATCATGTGACATTCCAGGAACTCCCTGACATAAACAACGCTTTCAGATATGCTGTAACACGCAGATAAATAAGCTGTAGAGAAAAAAGGCACAAGCAGGGAAGAGAAGGGTGAGATGCTTTACTACATAATACAATACTTTTACTTTTACTTTCAGTGCTTGAGTAGTATATTAAAGAGAAAACTACTTGCAATACTTAAGTAAACATTTTTTTGAATACTTTAGTACTTCCACTTAAGTAAGTTATGGTGCTTAAAGAGCACTTGTACTTTTACTCAAGTCTGCATCTCTAGTACTTTATACATCTCTGTTCAAATGCCTTTAAACATGCCACTATTTCATAAATTCTCTCCCTCCAACCGTACAGCTCTGATTAACTTATTCTCAGGGGGTCCAGAGCTAAAGAATAAAGCTAATATTTCCAGAACACACTGAGCTTTTAGCATTAAATGGACAATCTTTACACGATTAAGTAATTCCTGAATCCAATGAGCAAGACACAATAATTTAACTACTCATTTCAAAATCTGATTTACATGTAATACTGAATTTTTCAGTATAATGTTTTATGTTTTATATGTTACTTTCTATTTCTATTAGTATTTATGCTAGAGAATTTTGATAAAAAAAAAAAAAATTTTTACATTTTGTGTCAAGATCATTAGTCACCGTCTCAGATCAATTTCAATGCGGAAAAGTTTTTTTTTCTTCTAAATGGCAGATAAAGTTCTGTCCCATGTCTCAAGATTCACTGTTCTGTTCTTTTACTTACTTTCCTTTTGTCTTTTTCCACTTTCTACTCCACCAACACAAAGCAAATTAAAAAGAGAGCAGGTGGAAAGCACATACAGCCAGCAGGTTGCCCTAAACTTGTCTCAATCATGCATCCCTGGATTTAAGTCTTAAAGAACAGCGGTCCCTTTCGTGTCTCTGAATTATTGAACCGCATCTTCAAGTGAAGCATTTCCCCCTGGAGGATGTGGGGTTTGAAGATAAAAGGCATGTAAATGACAGCAGCTCTAAAATCAGGACAACCGCGTTCCTCCATGAGCTTCAACGAGCTGCTGGAACCGTTCAGTAAACCACCGTGTTTTCTGTATTTTGTGTCCATGTCGAATGTCTCTCATGTTTTCGCTGACTGTGACAGAGAGTCACACAGAGGGATGGTTAGTCAACACCTTATCAGATTCAGCCTGGAAAATGATCTGTGAAACCTGTGCCATGTTTTTCTCCCTGATAGTGGGGATTCGTTTCAGTAGGCAGAATCCCTTGTCCTTTGAAGCAGCACATATGCTTGGGAAGGAACTATTCTACAGCTAACCTGTTATATATACGCAGTTACTAACATCAGCACAGTCCTTTACTAGCTCTTCTAAGTTGAAGGAGCGAACCTGCCATCCGACATAAAAAAGGGGGAAAAAATGCATGTTGTCAAGAAGTACATTTCTTTCGTCTATTGAGATTGACTTGAGTCTTACAGCCTCTGACATGTAGATCTAAAAAAATTAAATGGATGCACCAATATTAAAATTCTGTCTGATAACGATAAATGGTCAAATAATTAAATTTCTATAAAAATTTGCTTTCTATACTAAATTTAGACAAAACAAAGTAGAAAAAGCTATAAATACTACAAGAATATGCTTTACTAAAAATATATAACTACTACAAGAAAATGTAGGCATCAAAATAAAAATGTACAGTATGAAAGATGGACATTCACTCTGAGATTTGCCAAGGTTACATTTAACAGTGTTATTCGCTATTGGATTAACTTTAAATGAGCATTATATGATGCAAAGGTTAATTGCAAAAATAGAGAAAATCAGCAAGCATAATTATATCCAATGTTATTGTACCAATATTTTGTGAATTCCTAAAAATAATAATTTTGAAATTACCCTGATACTTACGTATCACTTCTGTTTATTCTATTTTTCCCCACAGTATTCTAAGCCTTGAACCCAATACAACACTACTCTAAAAACCAGCATATAAATCAACCAAAAGGGGCGTAAAGAAAACTGAAAACAGGGAGAGCAAATGTCAACTAAATATCAACAAATCCACTGGGCGAACAAATCCTTTTGTCCATATAGCAGAGATATGGACCAACATGTGTGAGAAGGACAGCAACAGTGATGTTAGATAATCCTGAGGTTGGCTGGCTGAAAAAATAAAAAGTTGTCTGATTAAGTGGTTAAAAGAAAATATTAGTTTTAAGCAAAAAAATTAACATATGATGCATTTTCTAACAATAAATTAATTAAAAAAAGGTTAGCTCATTTAATTTTCTTTCAGATCATTTGGCATCACGTTATGGTGCCTTGGAAGGCAATCTAACACCAGTATTCTTGGTGCCTTCTTACACAAATGTCTGTTACTGAGGCAACAGAACATATGGTTACTTTTGAATGGCCATAAATGGAGAAAGATATTTTTTTCACTATACTAGATGGTGTTATTCCAGCATCTGCCAGCAGGTGTTAATTGGGCCATGCAAATCAACCAAATCCTGACACATTGAACACATAACCAAGTCGGCAAGTTTTCAAACGCAGATCTTTCTCTACTTAGCAACACAGTCCAATCCTATCATTTAGAGTCGGCTGGCTTATATATGCACACTCTCTATGAAGTAGCATCCTCATGCCTCATATTAGGATGTACATTCCTTTTTTTTTTTCTTTTTTTTAGTGAAGCTTGCTGAGAGCTGCTATTATGAACTTTTAAAAGAGCACGGCTTTTAAAACAATCTCGGTTAACACAGTCTGAAACAACCACATGGTAAGCTAACCTTTATCCCCATATATGTTTATGCTATAGCATTACCAGTCATAATTTCAATGTGAAAACGCATATCAGCTGGATATGTACGATTACACACATGATATATATGATCAGCACAAACGTGGGTTGAGTGTAGAGCTTTCTCGCATCCAAACGCAGCCAGAGGATCTTCACATGACTAATGCTGTTTGACATTAATGGAATGTTTAATTAATCAGAAGCCGTAGAGCATAGATGAGCTAAGGTTGCCATTTGTCTAAAATGCCGTTGACAGGATATCCCACTCCCCTATAAACCTTTGGTGACATCTAACCTCTGCCCCCTTTAGGAAGGCTTTAGTGTTGCATCAACCCTCAGGGCCAAACACAGAGAAAATAGATATGATCATCCTGACACATAGTCTTATGTGCATTCAAATATCACATAATATACACTAGGGCCCGGTTTCACAGACAGAGCCAAGATTATAAACCAGGATTAGGCCTTAGTTCACTTAGGACATTTAAGTAGCTTTTAAACATGCCTTAGAAAAAACATTACTGGTGTACATCTTGAGACAAAACAATGGCAGTGACATATTTTAAGATATGTCACTGCAAGTTGCTTTCAGTTAAAACAGCTCAAACATGCATTTTAGTCAGGGATTAGGCTTAAACCTTGTCTGTGAAACTGGGGGTAGGGGTCCCAATCTATCAATTTACAGGTTTGTATGTCCCACATGTATTGCTTGTGTTTTGAAATGATGCTCTGTTATTCCAGCCACTTTGTTTTTTCCTGACTGACTTAAATAAAAAAATATTTTCTTTACAAATATGATTGGTAATTGTTTGCCATTACATTTTTGCAGTTTATGTAAATATATGACCATTATATCATAAACCAAAAAAAAATTCTAGTCACTTACAGTTTTTCTTGATTGCTTAAAGACTATAACCAGGCTTTTGAACTAAAATTTCAGGTGAAGGTGAAGGGCAAGGAGAAAAGTCTCGGATGAAATTCGTGCCACTCTAGTTGCTCATGTCTTTGTCCATGGTATGACTATGAGGGAGGCTGGGCTACGAGTAAGGTCAAATTTGAGTCGCTTCAACGTCGCCTCGATCATAAGAACCTTTTCAGAAGAAAAACAGGTAGATGTACTACAGACTGCTCTATAACTTTTGAGAGCTGTACTATGTGCTGTTACAACACATACCTGTACTGTAGCTGTTGCACTATACTACTGTAATAAAAAGAAATGCATCAAAGTGCCTTACATACAGATAGTTTTCTGAATGCTTCCATTTTGTAAAAAGGATGTGTTACAGTTACAGTAATCAGTACTTCTATTTTCCTAGGTCACAGAGACGATGAAATGGAAGAAGCCTGCCAAATATTTCAGTTTATGCGTGCTAGCGGGGAACAGGCATGCAAGAGGATTTTAGCCAATATAGCCTGTGATGTGTACGAGATTCTCTGGCCTGACCCAGACCAAACACAGGATGCTGAGGTGGAATTTATTTATTTTGTGTGTGTGTGTGTGTGTGTGTGTGTGTGTGTGTGTGTGTGTGTGTGTGTGTGTGTGTGTGTGTGTGTGTGTGTGTGTGTGTGTGTGTGTGTGTGTGTGTGTGTGTGTGTGTGTGTGTGTGTGTGTGTGTGTGTGTGTGTGTGTGTGTGTGTGTGAATGAATGAATGATGTATAACGTAACTATATTTCATGTCTATTAATGATCTTTTATGATTTTGTTGCCAACACTTATGTCCTTAACACCTTGTGAAACTTTTAATTGGGTTTATATAATCCCTCGATATTTGTGACAATCTTGTAATTGATCATGCTTGAGTCACACAACTTCAACATTCAGCATGCAAATAATTATCAAGTACTCTCTACAGTTCATTTTAGTTACTAGAACTCTTGTGTAAGTGAACTATACTAACTATAAGCATTTGTCAGTACAACATACTATTCCTATTTCACTTTACTTGCTTTTTTTATGGCAATCGGTTTCCTGATATTTTCCTAGTAATGTGAACTCTAATGAGAAGTTAACACAACTAATGGTTTTGATGGGTGTTTGTGAGGGCTTGTGTGAGATGTCTGAGGGCAAAGTTTGTTTGTTTTTAAGCAAGAGTGAATGGTTTTGAGTGCAGAGCTTCATTTTAACCTGAAAATAGGATGTTTGGGGAATTGGGGGAGGCGTTGTGGATTTGTGTTCATTGTTTTGAGAATACGACGCATAGTTTCAAGAAATGTGTTTAAGTAATCGAGAAAAACTGTAATAAAACAACCTGAAACAGTTGAGTAAACTGAGTTGCTCAAATCCAAAAGGCGTCTTTCCATCCATTAATAATAATAACAGTTAGCTGCTCTAATAATTGTACAGAAAATTCACATTATAACAAATCTGATAATAGGCCAATTTCTAAAATTATTAAATCAATTCAAACATTGTTCTAAAATACTCAACACAGGTCAGTCATGTAGGCCTACTTGATGATTTACATTATTACCAACAAGTGAAGTCCCTTCACTCCCCACCAACAAGATTTTAGTCCAGTCCTAAATATGCAAGAAGGTAGGGCTCAAAATATTACACTCAAAATAAAAAGAAAAGAACAAGGATTTGTCTTACCTAGTTCTTTCTCTTAGAATCCTAGAAGCCCGTTGTTGTGTCCAAATAACCCATGAAAAATTAATCCACAAAAGAAATTGTTAGAAATCCCATATATTGAAATTACATTTCCATTTAGGGGGCGGGGAAAGGTTAAATATCCAACACAAGATTATTTCCTCCTTTCAAATAATCCTAATTAAATGTCCCCTGCACTTCCTGTTGTAGACAATGTGGAACACTATACTACAATGGCAATTCAAATTCATAATTTTGCGTAACTGATGTCTACATATGTACCCCATGGAATCCAACGTGTGGGAATGTCACAATGGTTGTAAAAACAGTTTGTTGTTGTTGTTTTAGCTGTACACCTCTCCCCCTGGTGGTGAACAACACCTGTCTACTGAGACTCAAGTAACTGAAGTTTGAGGCGCCTAAACAACTTTTAATTTTTAGTCCAACAAACGAGGGAGAGTAACTGGCAGGATATTTCATGAATAGGCCTTTCTTAAAATATGGCATATATTATTTGAGGTCTAAGAGACCAGGACGTTAAAATTCATTCTCCGTTCTCACTGAAGCCTTTTCTGCATCTTCAGCTGTTTTTGAATTGATAGACTGAGCGAGTCTTTAATAGCTGCATTCTTTCTTCAGTCACATAATAAGTTGAAAGGAAAGGTAGAGGCTATATTAGCCCTGCAAGGTCTGTTAACCACAGCACTGCAGCAAAAAGCTAGCAAAAAAAATCAGAATCATCATTTATAGCCATTTACCACACACAAAAGATTACTCTGGAAACGTTTATTTAATTTTAAAAACCGTAGGAGGTCATTTAGTGTAAACAAACAAATTTAGTGAATTAAAAAACTCGATTATTAAGCATATTAGGTTTTTTTTTTTAAACAATTGCTTGCAGACAATTTCTGAAACTATGGCTACATTTCTCAAAACTCTAAATACAAAACATGCACACAAGATGCAAAACGTCATACATGCACTGCACACATCTCTTGCAAAAGCAAACACTTGCAAAAGCAAAACTATTTTTAGTTTTTTTGCGTAGTAACTGAACACACAAACCATTAAACGATTAGCCACATACATGACATACTACACACAGATGTAAAAAATGTAAAACACTATTTATTGTGTTTTTGCTTGTTCAGTGCAATGGAGTGTACACATACATGTATGTGCACATATGCACAATTGATAAACTTTACAGTTATTGAACTGAACTGAATCAACACTAGGGTGACCACCCGTCCCGCTTTGCATTGTACCGCACAGCATTTTCACCCCTTGTCCCGCATTTTCATCAGTCTGTTGGTTTTTAATTATCATATAGTCTTTTTAAGAAAGCATTTTATTTATTCTTTTTGCGGTGTAGTTTTTCACCTATATTTAACAACGCTTCGTCAGAAGTACAAATACAACAGCCGTTTTTAAAATCCTATCCAATGGTTGAAAGCAAAAGAGTGAACACGGTCACTAGTGGGTTGTGACGGCTGTGGATCGAAATATGGAGCAGTGATTCGTTCCACGTGTTCCCTGTCAGAAAACAAATGGATAATTCGGTAAATTAAAATGAAAATGTAACAGAATTTATCAACTTGTTGCCTTTTGTGGTTGTTTTAATTCACATCCTTTTTAAAAAGGATGGTTTAATATATTATTAATATCTAAATTCATGTTGGTTTATATTTTATTTGTTCATTATTTTGTTGGATTTTAGTTGGACTTGGTCGGAACTGTTTCAAAAATAGTTATATGCATGATGCCTGCTGTCTTTGGGCTCAGTGATGTTGAATTTAAATGACATGTAAAATAAAGACATGTTATGTTACATTGTGATGTAATGGTGTTTTCTGGAAGGGACTAAAGAACAAAACATTTTTATCAGCTGAAAGGCAGAATACACATGTTTTTATTAAGTTACATAAACATTATATAACAGTTTCAGGTTATGTTTTAGTGTTGGTAACATGTCCCACATTGTTCCACACAAACTTATAATCGTCCCACATTTGGTTTGTTTGATGGTTGTCACCCTAATCAACACTGAACTGACTTGAGCTGTGTACAGTTTTTTAAAGTTGCTTACACACTAAAAGTGGTACTTGAGGACCACTTTCCGAAAACATTCACTTAAATCTTTTTTTTTATTTTATTTAACCTTTATTTAACCAGGAAAAGTCCCATTGAGTTACGGTAACTCTTCTCCCAGGGAGTCCTGGCCAAGACTGTAGGCCAAAAGTTTCAAAAATACATAAAAGACAGGACAAAGGTTATATACTACACCACAAATCTCTATACATACACTATACATATTAAAACACAAACAATACATTATACTTAACGTAAGAAAATACAGACATACAACTTAAAGGCACTTAGCTAAAAGCAAATTACACTGTTCAGTCAGAGTTGACTTTAAAAGGTTTTTAAAAGTATTAATAGGTGGAAGTGATACTATATTTAAAGTGTTTTGGAGTTCATTCCAAACCTTTGGTGCATATGATGAGAAAGCTTTTTTACCTAGTTCTGTTCTTGTTGATGGAATAATTAATAGTATTTTTTTGACTACCTTGTCCTATAAGCACTATTATGGTATAAGCAAATTTGAAATGTTGAGGGGTAATTTACCCATTAGTGCTTTAGCAATGAAAATCAATAAATGGAAATTCCTTCTGAGGGAGAGGGAGGACTATTGTACAGTTTCATACAGAATGCACTGGTGAGTCCTGCTGCACCAGTAATGAAATGTAAGGATGAGTGGTGTATCTAGTTTTTCTTTATAAAATTGAAGTAGAGTGCATCTAAATTAGGTCACCATAATCCAAAACCGATAAGAATGTGCTCTGCACAAACCTTTTCCTTGCTGAATAAGGAAAGCACTTCTTTCATTTAAAATAAAAGCCTAACTTGGGTCTGAGTTTTTTTTTAAAAGGCTCTCAATATGGATCCTAAAAGACAATTTATTATCATCCAAACAAATACCTAGGTATTTGTAGGAAGTCACTCTCTCTATTGAAGTACCACTTTGTGTTGAAATAGTGAAATCCATAAGAGAATAAGAACATGTAAACACATGTTTTTTTAGCATTTAATACCAACTTTAATCCTACCAGAGGTTTTTGTACCTGACTAAAGGCAGACTGTAAATGATTCCTTAAATGACATAGCAGCTGTGTACAAAATAATATCATCTGCATAAAAATTTGCCTTTGTTTGTGTGATGATGTGGTCGAAGCAGAAAGCACGTGCAACAGTGTTTGTATTAAATAAACTTGAACTTGACAAAGGCTCAGACTCAGGAACAGGACTCGTGAACAAAACAAACACCATAACAACATCAAGAGCTCACAAAGACTGAACTAGACACAGGACTTAAATACACAGGCAAACAAGCTAAACGAGATAACAAGGGGGTGTGGCTAATCTAAAACACCTGGGGAAACTAGTTAGACATGATGGGGACCTACCAAACATGGAAAAAGACAGGGGAACACAGACAGGAAACATGACAGAACCCACACCGTGACAGTTTGATTCAGATCAGCACCTAAATTATTTATATAAATAGAAAATAAAATAGGACCCAAAACTGATCCTTGGGGAACACCCATTTTTTTGTTCTAGCAAGGATAAGGTACAGTTATCTAATTCCACACACTGAGTTTTCCATGATTTAGGAATAGAACCACTGTATAGACCAGGGGTGTCCAAACTCGGTCCTGGAGGGCCACTGTCCTGCAGAGTTTAGTTCCAACTTGCCTCAACACCCCTGCTTGTAAGTTTTTAGCATGCCTAATGACCTTCAACAGCTAATCAAGACCTTGATTAGCTGTTTCAGGTGTGTTTAATTGGGGTTGGAGCTAAACGTCTCAGGTTACGTATGTAACCCTGGTTCCCTGAGAGGGAACGAGACGCTGCGTTGAGACGCGGTGGGAACGCTCTGCGTGATTGCGTCGTGAAGCACGTGTATAATCAGTCCAATGGAAGAGCTAGACGTCATAGGCGGGTGACGTCATAGACCAGGAAGCTATAAAGCACCCCTGAAAACAGACCGCGACAGCTTCTGATAAGCCTGAAGCAAGTCGATCAGGGCATGCAGGAAGTATGGCAGGAGAACGCAGCGTCTCGTTCCCTCTCAGGGAACCAGGGTTACATACGTAACCTGAGACGTTCCCTTTCAAGGGAACTCGAGCTGCGTTGAGACGCGGTGGGAACCCCATACCCACTACGCCATAAAGACAAATGCCCGTTCTGTGTGAAGTCTTGCGCACACTAAGAAGCAAGCAACCTAGCCCCAGGAGTGGAGAGGTCTAAGTCATAAAATCTGACAAATGTATGTGGTGAGGACCAGCCTGCCGCATTACAAATATCCTGAAGGGAAACTCCCGAAATTAAAGCCTAGAGGCAGCCATACTTCTGTAGAATGGGCCTGAACAGCCATAGGGTGAAGGCTGTCCGGCCGCTTCATAAGCAAGTGAGATAGCCTCAACTACCCACTTGCTCATCATCTGTTTAGATGCAGGGCAACCTATCTTAGGTGACCCGAAGCAGACAAATAATTGTTCTGATATAAGCCACTGAGCAGCTCTGTGGACATATGCATCCAAAGCCCGGACAGGGCATAACAGATTAAGTTTTTCCTGATCTGGGGTATTAATGGTGGAGGACAGAAGGCCTGCAGCACAAATGACCCGCACATTCAGTAGGGACCTAGAGATACAACCTGACCTGGGGTGAAGAAATACTATCACCATACCAGGTGCAAATCCAAGTACGTGCAGGCCTCAGCCTCATGTACCACGGAGAAGACGAAATTAAGGATCTCTCCTCAGAGATAACCCAGCAAAGAAACATTCATTACAGAAATCAAGTACTGTACCAACAGGGCAGAAACAAGATTCAGAAGGCGTTCTCTGCACCAGTCAGAGAACGGTTTCCATATCAATGCATATTTAGTCTTCTCGTGGAGGGAGCACTAGACTGGAGTATGGTCTCCAAGACCTCGGTCGAGAGACCTGAGTCTATGAGCTGGGCCCCCTCAGAGGCCGAGCCCACAGTATCCAGAGCTCCCAGGAGCAAAGATATCGGGAAATGCGTACAGTTGTAGCGTGAACCACACCTAATACATCACATCCAGTCCAAGCGGAGCTGGATGCATGAGGGAGAACCACAAAGGGAAATGCATTGTACAAGCGATACGAAAGGTCGACTTGAGTTTGACCTAAGTTCTCCCTAAGAAGCTCCACCACCTCGGGGTGAAGTTTCCATTCCCCGGGCCACAGCCCCTGCCTCAACAGGATATCTGCTCTGATATACGAGACCATCAGTGTGTTGTCCGGACCCTTCACCGAGCAACCACTCATGATTGCCCCCGACTTGTGAGGGAAGCATCCGTCGATAGCATTATGCGTCGACAAGAAGCCCCCAACACTGGGCCTGGGCGAGGAACCAAGGTTCTTCCACATGACCGAGGCACGAAGGCATAGCCGCGTGACCTTGATCATGCGAAAACGGATTTCCCCTCGGAGAAAACCCCTTGGTCCTGAGGCACCACTGCAGGGGTCTCATGTACAGAAGGCCAAAGGTAACTACGTTGGACGCAACTGCCATGAGCCCCAACCAAAGGCCTTTCACCGAACGGCCACTCATGACCGCCCCCCATCCTGTGAGGGAAGCATCCGTCGATAGCGTGACGCGTCGACAAGAAGCCCCCAGCACTGGGCCCTGGGCGAGGAACCAAGGTTTCTTCCACATGACCGAGGCACGAAGGCATAGCCGCGTGACCTTGACCATGCGAAAACGGATTTCCCCTCGGAGAAAACCCCTTGGTCCCGAGCCACCACTGCAGGGGTCTCATGTACAGAAGGCCAAAAGTAACTACGTTGGACGCAACTACCATGAGCCCCAACAGTCTCAGAGACTGTTTGCAGTGAGTGACTGACCTAGTTTTAAATTCCTTTACGGCTGTGAGAATCGCAGAAATACGTGCAGGAGACAGACGTGCTTGCATTGTTGTCGAATCCCATAATACACCTAGAAAAGTGGTCCTCTGAGCTGGGAGGAGTACACTCTTTTGGTGTTGAGCCGCAACCCCAACCTCCTTATGTGGGACAGAACGACATCTCGATGTTGAACTGCCAAAAGCTCGGACTGAGCTAAAATCAACCAATCGTCGATTTAATTTAATACGCGAATGCCCTGGAATCTCAGAGGAGCCAGAGCTGCATCCACGCATATTGTAAAAGGTGCGGGGTGATAACCTAGGCCGAATGGAAGAACCCGATACTGGTATGCTTCGCCCCTGAAAGCAAACCTCAGGAACCTCCTGTGATGAGGATGGATAGATAAGTAAGCGTCCTTTAAGTCTATTGTGACAAACCAGTCCTCGGACTGAGTCTGTGACACAATCATATTTAGCGTAAGCATACTTTGAACTTAAGATTCTGAGACCTGCTGTTTAATTGACGCAGGTCTAGAGTAGGACGCAATCCCTCATCCTCTTTCGGAACAATGAAGTAATGGCAGTAAAACCCTGACTGTCTGCCGGGAGGAGGAACCCCTTCTACAGCTCCTTTTGCAGAAGTGTCAGTACTTCCTGCTCCATAACCAAAGCCTGCTCGGGGTACACCACAGTGGGGAGGACCCCTAGAAATCTGTGTGGACAAGAACTGAATTCTGAACCCCTTTTCTTTAGTGTGCAGGACCCACCGAGAAATATGTGGCAGTAGTTTCCACGCTGCCAGAAATTCTACTAGGGGAACCAGTCTCTCAAGACTGGCCTCTGGATTTGGTTGAACAGTCACTACGGTGCCCTGAAGCGGCGAACCGGCAGGGAACAACCGAACTGACCGTTCTACGACCCTCCTCGGAGGATCGTATGGGGACGCTGACACCTCGGTGCCCTGAACGGCGAACCGGCAGGGAACAACCGAACTGGCAGCGCTGCGACCCTCCTCAGAGAGTCGCACCCCAGAGGGCGCCGAGGAGAAACGGTTTCTCAAAACGGTCCCTGCCCCGGAGGAGCCCTCAGAAGCCTGATAGCCTCGTTTTTTTTTTTTTTTTTTACGACAGGACTTCCTGTCTAAACTTTATTAGAGATGACGACAGTCCTCAGATCTTGCCTACCTCTAAATAACTTAGTTCCTACGACCCTCCTCGGAGGATCATTGGAAAAAGCAGGCACCTCGGCACCCTGAAACGGCGAACCGGCAGGGAAACCGAACTGACTGCTCTACGACCCCCCTCGGAGGATCGTTTGGGGACACTGACACCTTGGTGCCCTGAACGGCGAACCGGCAGGAAAACCGAACTGGCAGTGCTGCGACCCTCCTCAGAGAGTCGCACCCCAGAGGGCGCCGAGGAGAAACGATTTCTCAAAACCATCCCTACCCCCGGAGGGGACCACCCTTTAGAAGCCTGATAGCCTCGGCGTCAGGGCTTCCTATTTGTCCAAGCTTTTTTTTAGAGATAAAAACGTCCTCAGATCTTGCATATCTCTAACTGGCTAGACTGCTACCGCCACCCAAGTCCCCCGATTGTGGAGGAGCCCAAATGGCGATGCTCGTTTGCACTCAGTGCTGCGAGGAGCTTAGTAGACCGAGACTGCTCCGCCCAGCAGTCTCAGGAACATTAGATTGGTGAGGAAGAAACCTCTGGAACGCCGCTGAATGGTTTATTTCTTTGTTTTTTCTTTATTTTTAAATCAGAAATACGTATGTATATATATATATATATATATATATATATAAATATATCACTCCGTGGCCACCAGCAGGAAAACAACCGAACTGGCCGTGCTGCGACCCTCCTCAGAGAGTCGCCCCCCAGAGGACGCAGAGGAGAAACGATTTCTCGAAACCGTCCCTCCCAGTATAGTTTATCTCTTTCTTTGTTTTTGCACGACGCAATTCTCGAATAGCGTCAGTGCTGACAACCTCACATTCATCCATGTCCTTATAATTTACCCATTAGCGCTGGGTAACGTCGGGGTTAAAAATAATGACGCCGACTCGGGAGAGAGAAAGCTAGTAAGCGTCTCTTTAACCCGAGGCACTGTCATACCATGATACTTAATACCCATAGCCTTACTATAGTTAGACGTGGGCATTAAACACATAAAATAGAAACCGGCTTATTCCACGATCTCGACACCTCAGTGTGGTGTGGAGATAGGGAAAAAACGGCAGTCCCCGACGAGGAGGCTGAGATACCGAGTTTTTCTGTTTTTAGATATATTTCATCTAATAAACTCTTATACTCTCATAATGTTCAGCTGGCCAGAAAATATTTAACTAGCAACAGCACTAGATAAACCTCCTTTTAAAGCTCCTCTTTATTCAACAGAGTTATGAGCTGACTTATTTATTCATTTATTGAAAACTCAAACATCTGCCTTTTTCTAATATCTTTATTTGTTTTGTTCTCTTTTTCTAAACAAAACACTAACGATACCAATTCCTCGGAACTGGAAATCGCCAGCACTGGATCTGGCAGGTGAAAGCTGAGATAGGGCGGGGCCCGTCCCAACTCTCGCTGTCAGATCCGTTTGCGAACCCCAAAATGCGAGTCGCCGCCGTGCATCGGCAACAGCGGGACCCGCACGGGGAGCGCGAACCGAAACGTCCTCCTCGAAGAACGCCCGGCGGGAGCGGAGCGTCCTCACGGACAGCTTCTCGCAATGCTCACAGTCAGCCCCCTCGAGAACTGACTGTGGCATGCTCCACTCCCCATTAGTAACAAAAAGCTGATGTGTGTGTCCCAACCCGTGATATAACGTGGGCAGGGAACAACACAAAGCTGCTTGCTCTCTTTTGCCATAATATATATATATATTGCAACTTGACAGACAACAATAAATATGACAAGGACAGAATACACAGATCGCTTGCTGAAGGCGCAGAAGCTGTCGCGGTCTGTTTTCAGGGGTGCTTTATAGCTTCCTGGTCTATGACGTCACCCGCCTATGACGTCTAGCTCTTCCATTGGACTGATTATACACGTGCTTCACGACGCAATCACGCAGAGCGTTCCCACCGCGTCTCAACGCAGCTCGAGTTCCCTTGAAAGGGAACTCTGCAGGACAGTGGCCCTCCAGGACCGAGTTTGGACACCCCTGGTATAGACTAAGATTAAAAATGGAGGAGATAGGATCAGCAAGCAAATTTGCAGCAGTTTTGAAGAAATATGGCTCAATCTGGTCTGGGCCAGCATATTTTTTACAGTCTAGGCCTAGCAATACCTTTTGTACTTCAGAGACAGATATAGAAGTAAAGTTAAAGTTATTCAAATTTACATTAGACAAGTTTGTGTTAGAGGTTACACTATCTGTGGGGTTGGCTGGAAGTGTTGACTGAGTATCTATTCCTGCATTAATAAAGTGCTTGTTGAAAGTATCTACTATATTGTGTCTACCCTTTACTTCACCTTGGCTTGCTGTTATAACTTCAGGGATAGTGGGGGGTGGCACGTCACCCGAAGATCATCTAATTGCTTTCCAGAATTTTTTGAGGTCATTAAGGTTTTCATTTATTAAATTCAGATAATGTTTACTTTTTGTACTTTTTAACTTTTTGTCTGGTGCATTTGTTTCTTAATACGCTATAATAATTTAACCAACATTTATCATTATTTCTTTTTGCTTTGATCCATGTTTCATTTAGTTCTCTAATAGCTATTGCAATAAACCAAGGATTATCTCTGCCCCTTACCCTATATCTTATAGCATGTTTGTCAACTATGGCTAAAAAGGTATTTTTAAAATAATTCCAGGCCAGCTCAACATCATCCATCACAATCTAAGTTTAAATCACTCTGATAGATTTCATGAAGGAAAGCTTGTTCATTAAAACATTTGTAATTTCATTTAAAAATAAACCGATTTCTAACACAGACAACCATACAGTGATCACTGACATCATTACAGAAAACTCCAGTAGCCGAGTACTTATGTGGAGCATTAGTTAGAATGACATCAATTAATGAAGACTTGTCCATTCGTTTTGGATTTAGGCGTGTAGTTGACTGTACTAGTTGTGTCAAATGTAACGCATCACATAGGTCTCTTAACACTGAGGAAGTCGACAGCCAGTCCCAGTTCAGGTCTCCTAGGACAATATACTCATTGGGCAGTTTATGCAAAAAGTCAGACAGCAGGGCAGTTGCTCCAGCTGTGGCCGAAGGTGGGCGGTAGCAACCTACCACAGTCAGAGAAGCGCCAATTGGTAGATTTAATTTAATGGCCGATTGTTCGAAGAATTTTGGCTTTGTTATTGTTTCAATGGAACAACATTCCAATGCCGCCTTAGCATATATGGCTACTCCCCCTCCTTTACCCACACGATCCGTCCTAAAGAGATTATACTGATCGATGTGAATCATATTGTTCGTGATTGATGGTTTGAGCCACGTCTCTGACAAGACAATTGTCACTTTCTGTCAGTTTAGTCCACAGTAGAATAGCGTCGATTTTATTAATCAGGCTGCGCATGAATAAAACGCAATGAATAAAACGCAAGCCACTGCTATCTTTCAAATCGTCAGGTTTCAAAAGCTCAATCAGTTCTGAGCCAGGGTTGGGATGGGAAAGATGTTACTTGATAGGAACAGGAGTAGAATAATCCAAAAGCCTGTTGATCTTTTCGGGCGGGCGTTGCCGACTCCATGGTCGCACCTGGAGGAGATGGACTGGAACTGCAGTATTTCTGCCCAACTGAGAAGTTCGTACTTGTGCAGGGTATCAGTAGAACAGTCAGAAAAGATGGATGAAGCCATGTGGATTGATGTAAAGCCACCGGTATCAGGAAACAGCTTATTTACCGAATTTGGTAGAACAATCCATGAAAATGCAAGTGATCCATCACTAGATCCCAGAGCGTCCACAGTCGGTGAGCTCAGCACATTAGTGAGCAGCAGTTAAACCGATGACAGCGGCCTCATGTTGTTGATGCAGCCAGACCAGCCCGTTTCGTTGTTATAGAGTAGGCTATATTATTGTTTACCATCACCAAGTTGTTAGCACAATTGTGAGACCCAGGATGAAAATTATTCCGAATCAGGTAACCCGTTAAACTTATAAAACACAGATAAACACAGGAAAACTCTGCAGACAAACGTGAAAACATCGGCAGCGCCATCTTGGATCTAATCTTCAGACCAAATGCTAGATCTAATAAGAGCAGTGCAAATTAGCTTCTTTTTGGAAGGTACAGTTTTTTCCAATTGCTAACACAGAATTTTGCAAACTAAGCTGGTTATATCAAAATACCACACACCCAGACCACAAAAATATCTCATATATCCTGCTAAATGAACCACTGCAACCAAAACTACATATAGCATTATCAAAATCAAACTTTTGCATGAAATAGAAACACACTTTATTCATAATACCAGATTTTTGTCCAACCAACTACACACTGTTGGGCATAATGAAAAGCACTCTCATCTTTAGTATGCTTTGCCATAATACTAAAATAGTTAAAATTGTTGAAAATTCTTCAGATTGTACACGTGCACAGATACACACACATGCTGTTGAAACAGTTTTATTTTTCACCAAACAAGTCAGTGCAACATATGCACAGCAGATATATTAACATCGGACTGAACAAAAATATGCTCACAAAAAAAAAACTAAAAAAAACAGTAAACTGAGAAAGAAAATTGCAGAAAAAAGTGCCTAATCCATCCCTGAATTGCACCCACATCAATCTCATCACATGCCTCTTCCATAGCCTGCTCAAGAGGCATCTGCACAAAGGGCTGCCGGTCGTATACCTTCCACCGCCATGCCGAAAATAACTCTTCTATGGGGTTCAGAAATGGGGAGTATGGTGGGAGGTATTGCACGAGAAATGGTGGGTGGTCAGCAAACCAGTTTTGGACTGGGGCTGCACGATGAAAGCTTACGTTGTCCCATACTACAACGTACCGGTTTCTTTGATGGTCTGCATCATTCATACTCTCTGGTGAGAATGTTGTGGAGTCTGTCCAGAAATATGAGAATATGGGCTGTGTTGTGTGGTCCAAGGTTGGCATGAAGGTGGAGGACACCATCCATATTGGAGATGGAAGCGCACATTGTGATGTTCCCACCACGTTGGCCAGGAGCATCTATAATGGCTCTGTAGCCAATGACGTTTGGTCATTGGCCATTGGTCGTTTGGTCTTCGCTAGGTTGAACCCAGCCTCATCTATAAAGATGAACTCATGTGGGATTGCATGAGCATCCATTTCCAGTACTTCCTGAAAACAAAGAACAAAAATCAGTCAATATGGCTTTTATATTACATTATATATTATATATATATATTATATTACATTATTATATTATATAAACAATGTTGTGTGTAGTGTACTGCAGTCAATATTTTACTTCCATCCACATATGCTCACCTGACCTCTTTGTTTCTTTGAGAGTTTCTCTCAAACGGCAGCTTATAAAGTTGTTTCATTCTGATTTGATTTCGCTTGAGAATGCGAGCCAATGTGGACAGACCAACTCGTTGAATGTTGATGAACATGGTGTTGTCTTGGATGATGCGGCTTTGAATTTCTATAATCTGATTTCATTATTTTTCAAAACCAAGATTACAATGGCAGCTTCCTGTACCCCGGTGAACATTTGGCCCCTTCCTCCACCTCCACTTTTTGTTTTTTTGT
Source organism: Gila orcuttii (assembly GCA_026230005.1). Classification (NCBI taxonomy): domain Eukaryota; kingdom Metazoa; phylum Chordata; class Actinopteri; order Cypriniformes; family Leuciscidae; genus Gila; species Gila orcuttii. The sequence goes on from JAPDVR010000003.1 coordinate 30,169,776, forward strand.
TTTCTAAAGGACTGAGAGACGCAACGTCTCTCAGTCCTTTAGAAAAACAAAAATATAGGGCTTAGACAATGCAGCCTAAAGATATTGTACACAATAGAGAACATTGTACAGGAAACTTGTACAGTTAGTGTATGACATCAGCCATTCATTAAGTAAACAGGTGTCACCCAACTGATACACTATGACATGGGGTGCACTACATGTGTACATGAAATTTTGGTTACATACCTGTGCTCCAGTCTAAACGTCCGGATGACACAGGCGACAGTAAAACGGCTCACGTTGTGCTGCACCCTCTGTCCAGCCTCTCGCATTGTCAGCCCATGATTGATGACATGATCAACTAAGGTTGCTCTGATTTCATTTGAAAGTTGTTGTCTTCTTTGGCCATGAACTCCTCTACCAGCTCTACCTCTTCCTCTCTCTGCAACGTCGTCCATTGTTGTTGTAAAAAAAAAAAAGGTGCTCACCTGTGGTCTTTTCATAGTGCTTACATCCTGATTGAAGTGTTAACAATTAACCATTGAGGTGTTTGGCGAGGTGGCACATGTATTGGCCAATTAGCTCATGTAGTGTCATTTTGAATGGCAGTGTTTTGAAATGGCAAATATGTGACTTTTTGTCAGACTTGAGAAGAGGTTTTGCTCTCTGTGTGTCAGTTTAAATAATTGTGCCGTGCATGTCATTTTAGTATGTTAGCAATTGGAAAAAAAAAAAAAAAATGGTGCAAATACCAGTAAATTGACTAGCGAAAACCATTTATGTAAATACTCTCCTCCCATAAATTTTGAGTCTGAAAGGGAAACTCCAACAAATGCATATGCAATAATAATAAAATAACTGTGTTCACGCCTTTACAGCGCTAATTTTCTACAAGCGTAATCTTTAGTACAAGTGTGCGTGTGTGTGTGTGTGTGTGTGTGTGTGTGTGTGTGTGTGTGTGTGTGTGTGTGTGTGTGTGTGTGTGTGTGTGTGTGTGTGTGTGTGTGTGTGTGTGTGTGTGTGTGTGTTTGTACCTGAATGCACACAGACTCACATGGACTCGTGAAACAAGCTTATAAGTCATACAGAATGAGTTTTTTTGAAAATGTTAACATGCAGAAAGTTTTCTGTGATGGGTATATGTGTGTGGTCTTGGTAAACCTATGTTGTGAGGACCAAATATCCCCACAAAGATAGTAATACCAGTAAAGTTTGACCTTGTGAGGACATTTTTTTTGTCAGTAGGCCTAGAATGTCCTGTATTTTTTTTTTTAAATAGCAAAAAAATTAATTATTAAATGAATAGCTCAATGCTTTCAAACAGGCTTTTAAATGGGAATATTGTGGTTTATCATCCCTTTCACTCTCTCTTGCTAGTCATTTCATCCTTTACAAAATACTAGAAAATGTGCTGTAGGCTTTGTTTGCTATGTTTTCAGTGTGTAGAAGACAAACCACGACTACTCATGTGACCCCATTTTAGAAGGAAGGTTCTTCCATTTTGCATCCAGAAGCACAAACCGGTTTCACTGAAATGGAAGCAATGGACATTTCTTTTACGCCATCCATGGTCTTTGATGTGTGTCGTCCCCTCCATCGCTGAATCCTCTCAGGGAGATGTGGAGCTCTCAGACTGCCTTTCCCTGCTGAGTGCAGATTAGACCACCCAAATAAACAGCCCAGCATTTGAGTGTGTGGGTGCTGAAGTTATTCATTTGAGAAAGGACCCTCATATATACAGTTCCAACATTTATTTGTAGACAGTTTTTGCTCAAATTTGAGCAAAAAAGTAAAAGTCTTTAGTCCATGTCAGGTGGTGACGAGTAACTGTCTTTACGAGTAATGAATCATTCCCTCAACTGATTTGTTCAAACAGTAATTCATTCAGGAATAAACAAGTGTCTACTTTCTATTTTGAATCAGTCATCCACTCAATTGATTCATTCAACAACACAGATTCAATCAGCATCTAAATAAGTGACTTGCTGCGTCGAGTCCATATTTCATTTCACAAGTTCACACTTACAAATAAGTCAGATAGAATAAATGGTATGCATATTTGGCGTGCTGTCCGGGGAGAGGACTCCGGGCTCGGTATTCGGCCTGAACACAGAGTACTCCCCCCATATTCCTGGCTGTGGAAGGAACAAGCCAAGAATGAGGTGTCGGGGTGGTGGAGGGATGCTGATTAAATCTCCTAAGCCTAGCAAAGTCATTTAACTCATGTGATGTTTAGAAGGAAAAATATTCATTAATACCTTGATTATAATCACTCATTAGATAGACATTGAAGCAGCAGTGGATTCCATAATCCACCTCCTTCACTATGTTTTTGTGAAGAAAAAGTGCATACTTTTGAGTGTGTAGCAGAATAGGCAAGCTTTATTGGGACATACTACTTAACGTCATAATTGCATCTTTAACGGACAGCTCTGTCACTTAGTTACGTGCATCCTGTCACTGTTTAAACTGCCCTGTCAATCATGTTGTCATATTTAAAAATCCTCCACATTCAATTGAATTTAATTTCCTACCGTTTAAGAGAGAAATATAGTAGCGCATTGATCTGCCCGTCATGGGTCTTTCATGTAGAGAACTTTCCTCATGTGTTTGCAATTTGCATAACGATGCATTTAAAAGTTAACAACTTAAATGTAAGTTCACAATGCTGTTGTAGATGAAATATAATGTGGATAACATTGAATAAATATCTTTTCACCAGGTTATATACTGATTGTTAATCACTCAAACCTGCCTATCTAAACCTCTCTACTTCCTGTTGGACTTTCACATCCGTCCTGTTTGTAGTTTTTTAACACATTTTATTTGTGTTTGTAGTTCTAATGGAATCCTCGTCCAACGCACAGTGAGTTGTGGACAATATTAGTCGTCAGAGTGTGCACGGATCTGCACTTCGGATTCTAACAAAAAAAGTAGACCATCCGAGGATTTTTGGAATACTCATTTCAACATACTATGATTTGGGACACACTAATTCTAATTTCGAATACCAATTAGGATGGATGTGTGAATTGAGTGAGTCAGTGAATCATTCACTCAACCGATTTGGTAAAAAACACTGATTCATTCAAAAACAAGACACCATTGCTTATTTTTTCTCAGAGAAGCACTTGTTTCATTACGGCTGCTAAAATAGACAAAGTGGTAATATTGGGCCTTATTTATCAATCTAACGTACAAATGAGCGCAGAACAGAGCGCTGAAATCGTCTTACGACAGGGTTCAAGTGTGATACGTGAAACCTTCATATGTTACCAAGTTTTGATGTCTTCGAGACAGACCAGAAGAGATTGTATGGAATCCCTAGATTTTAGAGGCAAGTAGAGCTCTGAGTCATCCGCATAGAGGTGAAAAAAGATGTTATGCTTCCTCATGATGTTATCCAGTGGGAGCATATACAGGCTAAAAAGCATAGGACCCAAGATGGCCCATGCTCCTAGTCTATAAAAACTGTTGTATTCCTTTTGCTGGGGGAATTCTCTGAGAAATGCTCGAGATCCTCCGGCCATGATTAAAGCATATTCGAAGGCATTGTCTGAAGTCTGTCGATTATTATTGCTGCACAGCAAGTTAGTTAGGGGAACAAGTTAGGGATTGCGAACTCGAAGCCAGTTGTCGACTGTACACGCAGAGCTAGAGTAACTCGAGGCCAGTTGTCGACTGTAGACGCAGAGTTAGAGTATAAATATATTATTGGGTGTCGATTGTAGATGCCCCAGATATATTTATTAACCCTCTGGGGACTAAGCTCTTTTTGGTCCGTTTTCTCTATTTTTACATTTGGGCTTATAAACTATATGTAATGAAGATGGAACACTATGTGTTTGGTATCTATGGATTCAGAAGACCCTAAGCTAACATAAGCACGCATGTAATATGTTTATAAAGGAAGTATGAGTGAAAATGTACAATAAACTAGAGAATTTCAAAAACGGAAATTCGATTTTTGGCATTTATTTCTGAAAATCACACATCACACAACAATATAGTGAACAGTTTCTGAACGAAAAATATATTTGTCAAAGCCTTTGCTTGACAGACATGTGTAATTGTTAAATAAAATGTGTAAAGAACAATGAAAAATTTTACTTTATTTACAAATAGTCCCAGGCGTTTTTCTTAGGAATGCTTAGAATTTTCTAAGCAATGCTTTCTCCTCGTCACTCTCCAGTAATTGTTCCAGAGCTTGTTCCACCGTAAATCGTTTACTGCTTGCCATCATAAAAGTGCTAAAACAATAAATAATGCTATAATTGTATGTGTGTATATATATATATTATAATTGTTCTGTCTCTCTCTCATATCTCTGTGCGCTCTCGCTCCATAAAGCCTTGTTTATACTCGACGCGTCCGTTCGCTTTCTGTTGTTGTGAACTTTATTCTTCTTAAGTGTAGAAAAACTCAGAAGCGAAGACCAGGAGACTTGGGGTTGTCTTTTAAGCAAAGTTCTTCATTGCTGTGGCATCGCTGTAGTCACCAAGTCTGACATCTTACCCAAGTCTGACTAAGGGAAACGTTCCCTTGCAATTTATAAACATTTTAGGGGCAGGGCTTAACATTGTGATGAACAAAGCATGTAAATGATGTATACCGGTTTAGGAACCTGGCCTATACTGAGAGTGTTACCAATTCCAATCCAATCAGCATAACTATTCAAACAGTGAAACTACCAAAGTTTCAGTAATCTGCTTACAAGAGAGAGAAACAGGAATATCAGGCTGGATAGAGCCAGATACAGAAAAACAGGATTTGCCGGACTCTCTTGCTGGAAAACTGTTTCACAGCAAATATCATCATCATCATAACCTTAAATGCTGAATTCAGTATATGAAACTGTCTCAGTTTATATACTATTGTATTGGAACCGAAATGAAAACATTTTAATAAATTTGTAACACTACACTGTCGTCTCTGCCACTCAATGCTGTTTGCGTAATAGTATATAGTACCACCCCTTGCAAGGCTACAGAGTCCTCCGATTTGCTAGAAAACGTCATGGTAACCTTCCTCCGATTGGGTAAGAAAAATATTCCTCCATCGGCAATTTTTCCATTGGTTGTTGCTCGTGAATCTGCCAAACAACATCGATTTCATTGGCCTTTGACGTAGTTGTATTAGAATTTTAGAATTAGAATCCAACAAGGAAGGGTGTTTTCAAGCCGGGTAAGTTTGTTATCACTGTTTTCAGCGGAATCTGAGGAAGACGGCAAAAAAGACCGCACCTCTCTATCATTAATAGTTTTTAAGATAATTACACATTTGTAAAAGTATGCCATTTTGGACGGTACCGCCCAATCCATCCCCACAGGGTTAAGTGTTGACAGTATTCGCTTGGGTGTCGATTGGAGACGCCCAGGGCCGGCTTTGCCGACAGCCAAAGCCGGACTGGGACTGCTGGACTGGGCATCTGCTGGACTGGGCGCAAAATTGCAGAATTAAAAATAAAAAAAAAAGTTAATTAAATGTATGCATCGTATTATGAAAGCTGCGCACACGCTGTACACTTTTACTGTGCACTGTCCACACACTGCTTGTATTTGTCCATTTCTTTTACTAGATTATACAATCTAGAAAAACGACTGAGTCACTCTGACAGGCAGCTGTCAAACTCACGCGTGTTGCTCAGCAACCGGGAGTGGCGCGAAAACATCTGACAGTGGGTATACCGGTATGTGTAGCGGAGTAGGTGCCCTCATAAGATTTATGAGGAGTAGGCGCCCTCAAAAAGATGGATAAAGCAAAAAAGCGGCCAGGGGCTAAAATAGAAATAGCCCATTCGTTTTGTTTTGTTTTGTTTTGCTTAATCGGCAGCGCTGGGTTAGTGCTGGTGTAATGCATTGGTCAAAAAAAAGTCAGCGTTAGCTTTTTTTTCTGACACCGCATGAAACGCGTAGATCAGCGGCCCATTGGTTGTTTTCTTGATTGACACTGGGCTGGCCCAATCACATCTTTAATGTGAAGTATAGAAAAATACTCTTTCTATTAGTTTAGAAATTAGTACAAAACTTATGAAAGTTTCCTTTATTTTTCAGTGCATTGTTTTACAATATATGGGTATTATCATGGGATTAATATTATAACTATTATTATGTAATGTAGACAGACACTAACTAAAAGAGGTTTGAATTTTTCTTTGTTAATTTGAACACTGAATATGGGTTGGAGCTTTTAATTTTGAACTCTCAAAGTGCACAAGATTGATGAATTTAACATTAAAATGTACAAAATTTTCTTACGGGGGAGCATGCCCCCGAACCGCCCTAGCCTTTTAGCAGCCTAATAGATTAGTAATAATAGTAGTGGTGGTAGTAATTGTCATTTATCTACTACAAGTTACATGGTCAGATAAAATGTATTTGTACATGTATTTTTTGGGGGGTGGGGGGCGCAAAAATCAATCTCGCCTAGGGCAACCAAAGGGCTAGAGCCGGCCCTGGAGACGCCCCAGGTAATTAGGTTCCAGGTACGTAAGAAAAATCTACCACAAAACATACAAACATCAAGCGAGATTAATTTATTTAAAGTGAAACTGAGACAGCATTGGGCTCACTTCTCTCATTCGGCAAGAATCCAAATATGTTTCCATATCTGCCATGTAACATTTGGTCGCTAAGCTATTATTCATCATGTAAACAAGGCTTTGTACACTCCTGTTCCAATATCCACTTAAAATAGCATCCTTGACATGCGCAAATGTATTTGGTTCGGGCGCTGGGCACGTTGATTTTACAGTGGATTTTAATTGAGCAGTATAACTTATATGTTTGGTTGAATGTGTTGCTGGATTCCCTTTTTTACACTTTTTATATTGGCTGCTTCCACGTACCTTGTGAGCTGGTCTCGTTTCAGATCCTACCCTACTAGTACTGAAATGTCAGGTTAGCAACGCTAAAAATGATATGTTGTGTGTGCGAATTTGAGGCGCCTGCACAATCACTTGGATTTAATAAAATAAATATAAAGGAAACAAATAGGCTACTATCGACTGCCACATAGAGTGTCACAAAAATGAGCGTACTACTACTTGACAGAGTTTTTTTCTTTTGTTAATCTGTTTCAGTTTTTGCTAATTGCTTACGCACTAAAACCGAATGCTTAGACCAAAGCCTCAATACTAGGGGTGTCACGATTCTCCAAATCCTCGATTCGATTAAATTTTCAATTCTAAGTTCACGGTTCGATTTGATTCTCGATTTTTACATTTACTTTTTTTAAAGCCGAAACCGGCCAATCAGGATGCTCTCTGTCTTACATGCGCTTCATGAGGCACACACGCAAGGTCTCTCGCTCTCTCCCTCTCTGCCGTGCGCGCGCTATACGGTTTAGAGCACAGTTTTTTCTGTCTCGCATGCGCGCTCTTGCTCGCTCACTCTAGATTCCGGGAGATTTTAACTAATTTGCGTGCATCAGGGAGCCGCTATCAATATGCGGGAGACTCCCGGAACTTCTGCGAGACTTGGGATGTCTGCAAACTGTGGCTTTTTTGAAGCGCGAACGTTGTCAACATAACTCACTGGAAATCCAAAAAATGTCCACACCTGCGACTTCAATGAAAGAGGAGGGGGTTCAAGTTCTGTCGATGGGTCTCCTGCATCTGCAGTTAACACGCTATCTTTTGAGTGGCTGTAGCTAAGTTAGAGGAGGTTGACCAAAGACTTGCAGCACTTCAACACGCGTGTTTTTTTCCGCTTGGCACGCCGACCGGACGTGACATGGGGGCGTGGCAGCATCGACGATTCCATTTTTTAATTCGAAGTTCGAGATTGTGAATTAATTTCGAGCGATTTCACATTAAAATCGAAATCGTGACTCCCTTACTCAATACTTAAACTTCTTGTAGCATACCTTAAACACAGTGTAACCATAGCTTAAACACATTGTAAACTTTGCAGTTTGTTTTCAATTCTGTAACACACTTATTGCGAAACATTACACACGTTCCCTTTCGAGGGAACTCGAACTGCGTCGACTACGACACTTTGGGGAACGCCCTTAGCGTAACGCATCTGAAGTATGAATGAAACTAATCCAATCCTGATTGGTGCTGCGTCATGACATAACATGTGACGGCATACACGGAAGCTACAAAAGGACGCCGGCACACAGCAGAGTTAGCTTTTTGCTCTTCAGACAAGCGCTCTGTGTCAAACTGTCTGTCCAATTTGGTGTTGTTTGCCCCATAACAATTATCCAAAATAAAGGACTGCATTGCAATATAGAATCTAGTGGCTCGGATCTCGCGTTTGCCGAGGCAGCGTGTAGATTATGGGTCTACTCTGCAATAAAGATTCTGTTACTGGGATCTCGCGTTGTCGAGGTAGCGTGTAGATTAAAGGTCTGCATTGCAATACAGAAGTGGCTCGGATCTCGCGTTTGCCGAGGAAGTGAATTTTAAACACGCGTGAAATACGCGTTAAAAATCGGTTTGAACGGGTCAGTGTCATTGGCTGCTGAAGACTTGGGTCTAACCATTTCTGTGAGCTTAGAGGGGTGTACCGTTCTGGCTACCACCAGTTTACATGCTATAGATCAGCTTATTCAGCCTATTTATTTAGTCCTTTTTTGTGTAACCTATAGAAATAATATATTTAAATTTTTTAAATTTAGATAAAAAATAAAATTGCTTGTTTTTCTCCACTCATGCCTTTTTGTAAATAAACACATTAGTGGACATTCTAGCTTTAATATCAAAGCATTAACATTTGTGTGGGGAAATCAGTTACAGTGGAGGTAACCAATCAATGCAGGTTTAAGATACAGACCACTGTAATCAATATCTGGCTTTGGAAAACAATGTGAGCTTTTGTTGTGCTTACATTTACAGCTATTGCAAGCAGGTGGCACTTATTGAAACCTTTTTGTTCTGAAATTGGGCACTCATCAGACAAAGAGTAATTAGGTAAACAGGTGATATTATAAATTTAAAGGAATTTAATGACTTAGGTATTTAAGGCTTTATACAGGTCCTTCTCAAAAAAATAGCATATTGTGATAAAGTTAATTATTTTCCATAATGTAATGATAAAAATTAAACTTTCATATATTTTAGATTCATTGCACACCAACTGAAATATTTCAGGTCTTTTATTGGGCAATTTGTTAAAACACATAACATTTAAGTAAACATATAAACATAAAAATACTAAGTAGCTTATTATGTGTGGTGTGTTTTTTTTTAGAACCACACACAGTTAATCTGCAAATAATCTGGATTGTTGCTAAGAAGCCTATTGTACACTTCATTACAGCTAGAATTAATTTTATGGCTGCTTTTGTGACTGTGATTTTTTGTGACTTTCTTACTGAAAGTATTAAAATGCTAGGACATAAGACTAATTATACTGCACACTGCTCAAGGACCTATAACATGAAGGTAGCTGAACAAACTCAGGGTTAAAGGATTAGTTTTGAGTTGACAAAACCAAACCAAAGCAATCAGGCTTTTTTGTTGATGCCATGAAGCAGCTCATGAACTGTCAGTGCTATTGGCACCAGGGCAAGAGAAAATATAATTCAAAGTTGTAAGTATATGTCACAGCCTTTTTTGATTAATTTTGTGGAAAGTCACCTGCGTGTTCTATGATAAGCCCCTTTCACACAGAGATTCCGGAAAATACACGGATAAAGTGACCCGGGATTTGACCCGGGTTTGTTTGATTTTGGTTCATTCACACTGCCAGTGATTTTCCGGAATCAGAGAGTGCGTTCACACACAACCCGAAAAAATCCCGTAAAGACACTTGACATCGATGTGACATGTAATGTCTCAGCAGCGTCTATAGTTTGCTTATGAGCTGCGATTTCTCTCTCGACAAACCACGCTTGTGCATTTTTTTTCTCTGATTCGATCATAAACTAGCGCATTATGTACCGTTTCACTAGCCTGCTTTCACTTCACTTCAGCGTCATCATTACGACACGGCATTGATTACGGCTTTTGTTCACACAGCGCGCGTTCCGGGACTGATCCCGGCAATGTTACTAGGTCCCCAACCCGGCATCGATCCCGGCATCAATCCTGGGTCATGTTTGCGTTCACACAGAAGGCGTTCTGGCAATTTCCTGGCAATTTCCCGGGATCAACGCGCTGTGTGAAAGGGGCTATACACTACTGTATACAGTGACCATGCTAAGGCCATAGTTCATTGTCTAAGTGCTCGTTTTTTAGATATTCTTAAGAACATGTCCAGACAGAGCACAGCTGATACAATATAGAACAAATCAAGCTGTTTACTGTTTAAATTAATCAAATAGCAAGTCAGTTGTGTATTTTGCTGAATATTCTTCATGTGTATATCTGTAATATTTAATGTTATTATATTTACTCTGCATTTTCTGTTTCTATAGAAAACCACACACTAAATACACCCACAACTAAGGACAACCATTCAATCCTTTTTAATAACTGAATTGTTGTGGTGACAATAAACAGGTTACTCTCAAATTTCAAACATCTTTACACCAAGTCTCTTACCGGACACCCTGTGGCAGATTTCAAACCTAACCAGCAGTTTACTGAAATGAGACTGCTATTAAAGCTAACTCGCTTACATGACTTCAGCGCGAGACTACAGCTAGCCGTCTAAAACACTATTTAGGTGAATTTAAACAATGGCTAAGTTGCTAAACGCGTCTTGTTCACATGTAAGGGCCCTGTTCATGTTGGACAGACATTTTAATTGCATTTTGTGTCTGTTAAGAGGCACAAATACACTCTTTATGTACATGCCCCCATAACTGCCGTTTTAGCTGAGTGGGAGCTCTGGGAATTAACTGTAGCAGCTCCGTGTTGCAAGCACCAATCTAGTTCGTTTTTTTTTTTTTTTTCTATAGACAGTACTCACAAAGGTATAACGATCAAGATTAACTTAAAAATTTCCCGGAGTTCTCCTTTAAGGGTCTACTCTGCAATAAAGATTCTGTGTGGGTGTGAGGCATGCACAGTCAGCTCCTGAGGGTTTCAGCCTCATGCCCGTTGATTTTCTTCTGGAGAGATGAAAGCCAAATATACTGTGAACGACTCGAATCTCTCATTTGCCGAGGCAGCGCGTAGATTATGGGTCTGCAATGTAAGGGACACACGCGATCTGTGAAATAATACTGTTTGGGTGCGAGGCATTCACAGTCAGCTCCTGAGGATGTTGGCAGCTGTTCATTGAGAAATCATCTCGACGCGTATATCTGTGCGCTGTCGGATGTTTCAGCCTGCACCTGTTGACTTTCTTCTTGAGGGATTGCCGAGGCAGCGTGTAGATTACGAGACCGTATAACACTTATTACAGTATGACCGTATAACAGTATTGTCTGGTAATTATGGCTGCATTTAATTTTAAGAAATTAAAATGATGAAATATTATCTGAATTTAAAAAGTTAGATATTTTAATTCAGCCTACCATTCAGACCGTGTTTCACTTATTTAATTCTGAGGAATTAAAATGATGAGCAGCGAACGCACGCTGCCTCACAGGCTTGCGGCCATGCAGTGTTGCTTCTGCACATCGAAAATCGTTTTCGATTTTTCCCTGCTGGTCCTCCGCTTCAGGGTGTCGAAAACTAAACCGAAAGAGCCTCCCCTCACAAAGTCGATGTCTGTATCCCACCGTTATCGGGACACATCGGTTTCCAGCGAACGCACGCTGCTCTGTTTGCCCCACAGGCTTGCGGCCAGGCAGCGCTCGCGTCCGCACATCTTGAATCGTTTCGACCAAACCCTGCCGGAGACCCGCTTCAGGGGATTGAGAACGAATCTTGAATAATACCCGAAATCAGTCTCAAGAGGCTGGTTCCCTTAGTAGAATATTTCAAAGCTTGGTATGACCTGCCAAATATTTCTCCTTGGGTCCTGCGCACAATAGAGAAGGGTTACAGGCTGTAGTTCGATTTCACCCACCGAAATTACATGGGTTGGTGTGGACTGCAGTCGACCCAGTGCAGGGTCGGGTATTGGAACTCCCTGCTGGTAAAGGAGGCCATAGAGCATGTTCCTCCGCTGGACAGGGAGTCTGGGTTCTACAGCCGCTACTTCATAGTTCTCAAGAAGGATAGAGGGTTGCGCCAATTTTAGATCTACGGCATTTGAATCGTTCTCAGAGGAGATTCTAGTTCAAGATGCTCACTATTCCCATCACCGTGAGTCAGATCAAATCTGAGGATTGGTTTGTCACGATAGATCTAAGGGATGCATACTTCCATATATCCATCCTTCCATCTCACAGGAAGTTCCTGAGGTTCGCTTTTGGGGGCGAATCGTTCCAAGACAATGTGTCGGTGGTCTCCTTTTTGATTCATCAGGGAGTTCTGAGATCGCGCCCTCTATCTAGATTGGCGCATCAGATCCTCCTGTGGTCTCAGGGGAAGCTGTTATCTCAGAGCAATGCATGTCCCAGGGACCAGAATCAGAGTGCAGACATCCTGTCGAGGCAGTGGCTGACGCCTGGGGAATGGAGACTTCATACCGAGGTGGTGAAGTCGATATATGAGAGGTTCGGCCCAGTGGAAGTGGATTTGTTCACGTCTCAAGGGACGTCCCACTGTCCACTGTGGTTTTCTCTCACCCATTCAGCCCTGTTGGGGTTGGATGCCATGGTACAGACGTGGCCGAGGCTACGCCTGAACGGTTTTCCCCCGATCACTCTGCTCCCGGGAGTTCTGGAGAGGGTCCTCTTGGCTGGTCTTACCCCATCCACACTCAAGGTGTACGTGGCTGCCATTGCGGCTTTCCACGCTCCTCTGGGTGATGGGCCTCTGGGGAGACATCAGCTGGTCTTACATTTCCTCCGTGGGGCTCGGAGGATGAGACCTGCGGCTCGTACCAGAGTTCTCACATGGGACCTGGCAGTGGTTCTCGAAGGGCTGGTCAAGGCCCCCTTCGAACCTCTGGAGTCGGCTGAGGCCAAGAACTTTTTTATTAGCCATTACTTCTCTGAGGAGAGTAGGAGACCTTCAGACGCTCTCTATATCTCATGGGTGCCTGAAGTTTGCTCCAGGCAACATTAAGGCTATCTTGCATCCCAGGCCGGGCTATGTGCCTGAAGTGCCATCTAATGTGGCACGGCCTATGGTTCTGCAGGCTTTCATCCTCCACCTCACGTGACGGCGGATGAAGAAAGACTTAATTTGCTCTGCCCTGTCAGAGCTCTCAAGATATATGCCCAGAGGTCTTCTTCATGGCGGAAGTCAGAACTGTTGCTGGTGTGCTTTGGGTCACCCAAGAAGGGGCTTCCCGCATCCAAAAGACCATCAGTAACTGGGTCGTTCAGGCTATCTCTATGGCCTATCAGATGCGCAGCTTGCCTTCACCTTTGGCCGTGAGGGCTCATACAACCAGATGCATGGCGTTCTCAAGAGCCCTCATTTCAGGGGCCCCGATCCAAGAAGTTTGCGATGCAGCAGGATGGGCCACTCCTCATACTTTTATCAGATTCTATAGCCTGGACATTTGTTCTACGCCAGGCACTCTGGTGCTCTTGTCCTAAGTGTGCCTGTGCACAGCTTCACACTGGAACAGACAGGGCATGTTGTGGCATAGTGGGTACTCATTCCCCAAAGTGTCTTAGTCGACACAGTTTGAGTTCCCTCTAAAGGGAATGTCTCAGGTTATGACTGTAACCCTTGTTCCCTGAGAAGGGAACGAGACACTGCGTCCCTCCGCCACACCTTCCCCTGCCTGGGAGCGACTTGTTTCATCGCAGAAGCTAACTCTGCTTCCGCGTATGCCGTCACGTTACATCATGATGCAGCACCAATCAGGATTGGATTAGTTTCATTCATACTTCAGATGCGTTACGCTAAGGGCGTTCCCCAAAGTGTCGTAGTCGACGCAGTGTCTCGCAACCCGAGACGTTTTCTTACATTAGACACTTTGTTCAAAAACGAAATCACCTGTTATCATTGGGAAAACACTCTGTTCAAAATGCAAAACTTGTCTGGCAATTGTAGGCACTTACATACCTGAAAACACTTGCACAGAAAGCAGAACACCAATCGGTCTGAGCCTTAGCACTACAAATAGGCCTCAGGTATGCAATTTTGAGAACTTTGCAAACATGGAGGCAATAAGAGTCAGAGTAAGAGGAGGACAAAGAGAGAGAGGAGTCGGATATGTAAGAGGACAAGGACAAAGATGAGGACCAGTGCGGAGACGTGTATCAGATGACATCAGGGCTACTCTGGTGGACCATGTGATAAATCATGGCCTGTCCATGAGGGAGGCTGGGCAAAGAGTCCACCCTAACCTCAGTCGCTACACAGTATTATCAATAATAAGGACATTCCGACTGGAGAACAGGTATATGTTATATACAAGTTTCCAGACTGTACCTACTGTATGTGTCACATGATTCTGTATCATATTACAGTATTACTGTACTAACTGTACTATACAAAAATGGGTAGTGCTGTGAAGTATATGTAAAGGAATACCATTGTGACGTCACAGTACTGTGTACAGTTTGAAAGTACAGTATGTGAAAAAGAACCTAACTAATGACATCTTCTGGTGGCATTTTCTACAGAATGGTTGGACGACCTCCTCAAGGTGGAAGGGAATGGCTCTTCACTCAACAACAAGAGCTTGCCATCATTGAAATGGTCCGAGAAAATAATGCAATCCGACTTCATGAGTTGCAACAACACATAATTGCAAATAGAAATGTATTCAACAATATCAACAGGGTCAGCATTTCTACACTAAGTCGCATCCTACAGAAACATAACTTCAGAATGAAGCAGCTGTACAGGGTGCCATTTGAGAGGAACAGTGTCAGGATCAAGGATCTGCGCCATTATTATGTGCAGGTATGTGTCACTTTACTTTACATACTATATATTGTGATGTGGGAATGAGGGTTTATGCTGCCACCTGCCCTACCTGTAGCTTGTAGTTTTTGTCTATACTGACCCAACGCAGACCCTACTTGTGTGAAAATATATAATTGTGTGTATGTGTTTTCAGTAACGCTATTCAATATTTTCTGTTACAGACAATTCTGGATTTTGATGCCACTGAACTGCCACATGAGTTCATCTACGTGGATGAGGCAGGCTTTAATCTGGCCAAAACCAGGCGTCGGGGCCGTAACATAGTTGGACAGAGGGCTGTTGTAAATGTCCCTGGGCAGCGTGGGGGAAATTTCACCTTGTGTGCTGCAATTAGTGTCCAAGGAGTCCTGCAAGATGCACTAAATGCAGTTGTGCAGGACAGACTAGAGCAGCCCAGGTTTGTTGTCATCTGGGATAATGTTAGTTTCCACCGGGCTGCTCTGGTCCAAGATTGGTTCAACAACCATAACCATTTCACACTTTTATACCTGCCCCCTTACAGCCCCTTTCTAAATGTAATCGAGGAATTCTTTTCAGCGTGGCGGTGTGTGATCGGCAGCCACACGCCCGCATGACTCTTCTGCAAGCAATGGAAGAGGCACGCGGAGACATTGAGGTGGGATCAATTCTAGGGTGGATTTGGCACACAAGGCGATATTTTCCCCGATGCCTAGCCCGCGAGGACATCGCCTGTGATGTTGACGAGGTCTTGTGGCCAGATCCGAACAGAAGGCGGGATCCATAAGCCCCCGAATCTGCAAGTGCTATGTCTGATTGGCTTGTGAAAATTCTGCAAAAAGTGTGTAAGCAATAGGCAAAAACTGTATTTATATAAGTGAAAAATTTTCTGTGTAGTCCTATTTATTTTATTCCTTTTTATATAGTCAATTTTAATCTGTTTTTCTTGGTTCACAGACGCGCTGCAGGTGCGTGATGTATGAATCTTCATGTTCTGTTGTTTATGCTGCTATTTGCACATGTAAAGCTAACCCCCTGGAGGTGTGTGTGTCAATTTGTGTGTCAAACTATTACTTAGTTTTGAGTAACTTACATTTTACACACAGTGGGCCTCATTTATGAAACAAACGTACGACAGAAAACTGGGCGCACAGTCGTTTCCACGCGAAACTTGGCATTTATCAATAGATAAATTGATAAAATAGATAAAATTGAGTTTTAGAAGGTGTGTGTGTGTGTGTGTGTGTGTGTGTGTGTGTGTGTGTGTGTGTGTGTGTGTGTGTGTGTGTGTGTGTGTGTGTGTGTGTGTGTGTGTGTGTGTGTGTGTGTGTGTGTGATTTTTAATGGGTCACAGACACCATCTATTCAAATTTAATTTTAATTTGACATTGTGATAGTCATTTAACTGTTAATAATCAATTAATGAGCTTCAGTCGTCAGACTCGTCAGGAAAATAATCTAAATGAACAAAATGCTCTCATTACAGTTCTCCACCAGATTTACTATGCTGCACGCAAGTTCACGCTAACTCAAAAACTTGCGTACACGAGCTGAGACCTGACATGAGATTTGATTGTAGCCACTGCTCATGTCCATACAAACCTTAATTCCCAGCAGCGCCATCTTTTATTTCTAACAGGAATGAAAGCAAGGCTGTTAGGAATAAATGTACATCTCGTGGGTTGTACTGATATTTAATGCGTTTCGAATTGTTCTGCTGACGAAACACTGCAAAAATACCTTTACAAGAAAATTCAGTAGACATAAAACTCCAGGCAACATAAGCTGTGGAAAATAAGTGATCGAGGAGCTTTATAGAGCTTTATACAGAGGATGCTATTGAAAACATGGCAAGTGAATCCCTCACAACCTCACGTTCATACCTCTCATGGCACTGCTCTGAAAAAGTTCTATTGATAAATGCCAAGTTTCGCGTGGAAACGACTGTGCGCCCAGTTTTCTGTCGTACGTTTGTTTCATAAATGAGGCCCACTGTGTGTAAAATGTAAGTTACTCAAAACTAATTTGATTTGTCCAAGCTCAGGCTTATATCATAGGGCTTGATTTTGCCTTGATGAGATTATTTGATTCTCCTTTAGAAGTTGCTGCCTGGATCAATACCCTGATTGACATGTTCACACTTGGGAAAGAGAACCATACCCCTGGCACTGCTGCCTGTGATTACTCCATCTGCAAGCCTCTAAATCAGGCAGAGATTGAGAGGGGAGTCCTGGTACCCCCTTTAATGAGAAGACCAGAAAAAAATAATGAGAAGACTGTGTGTCAGAGGTGCTTCAGAGACCCAATCAGGCAATTTAAATCACTCCCTGAGATGACAAATGAGGCCTTAACCCCCGTTGCAGCGATTGGACCCCTGGGTTTTTTTTAAATAGGAGAGCAAATATGTAAGAAGTAATGCGTGGGTCACAACTCAATTAAATGCCTGTCATGAATTTTTGCCAGTCACTCTAAATGTTGTTTGATGCACAGCTTTAAATGTTGCTGTGAATACAAAGAGAGGGTGAACAACACCAGTCAATGTGTCATTTGGCACCACCACACCAGCATTTATTACATTACCGGGATTTATATACAGGTCCTTCTCAAAAAATTAGCATATTGTGATAAAGTTCATTATTTTCCATAATGTAATGATAAAAATTAAACTTTCATATATTTTAGATTCATTGCACACCAACTGAAATAGTTCAGGTCCTTTATTGTTTTAATACTGATGATTTTGGCATACAGCTCATGAAAACCCAAAATTCCTGTCTCAAAAAATTAGCATATCATGAAAAGGGTCTCTAAACGAGCTATTAACCTAATCATCTGAATCAACTAATTAACTCTAAACACCTGCAAAAGATTCCTGAGGCTTTTAAAAACTCCCAGCCTGTTTCATTACTCAAAACCGCAATCATGGGTAAGACTGCCGACCTGACTGCTGTCCAGAAAGCCATCATTGACACCCTCAAGCAAGAGGGTAAGACAGAAAGAAATTTCTGAACAAATAGGCTGTTCCCAGAGTGCTTTATCAAGGCACCTCAGTGGGAAGGAAAAAGTGTGGCAAAAAACGCTGCACAACGAGAAGAGGTGACCGGACCCTGAGGAAGATTGTGGAGAAGGACCGATTCCAGACCTTGGGGGACCTGCGGAAGCAGTGGACTGAGTCTGGAGTAGAAACATCCAGAGCCACCGTGCACAGGCGTGTGCAGGAAATGGGCTACAGGTGCCGCATTCCCCAGGTCAAGCCACTTTTGAACCAGAAACAGCGGCAGAAGCGCCTGACCTGGGCTACAGAGAAGCAGCACTGGACTGTTGCTCAGTTTTGCATGTCATTCGGAAATCAAAGTGCCAGAGTCTGGAGGAAGACTGGGGAGAAGGAAATGCCAAAATGCCTGAAGTCCAGTGTCAAGTACCCACAGTCAGTGATGGTCTGGGGTGCCATGTCAGCTGCTGGTGTTGGTCCACTGTGTTTTATCAAGGGCAGGGTCAATGCAGCTAGCTATCAGGAGATTTTGGAGCACTTCATGCTTCCATCTGCTGAAAAGCTTTATGGAGATGAAGATTTCATTTTTCAGCACGACCTGGCACCTGCTCACAGTGCCAAAACCACTGGTAAATGGTTTACTGACCATGGTATTACTGTGCTCAATTGGCCTGCCAACTCTCCTGACCTGAACCCCATAGAGAATCTGTGGGATATTGTGAAGAGAAAGTTGAGACACGCAAGACCCAACACTCTGGATGAGCTTAAGGCCGCTATCGAAGCATCCTGGGCCTCCATAACACCTCAGCAGTGCCACAGGCTGATTGCCTCCATGCCACGCCGCATTGAAGCAGTCATTTCTGCAAAAGGATTCCCGACCAAGTATTGACTATTGAGTGCATAACTGAACATAATTATTTGAAGGTTGACTTTTTTTTTGTTGTATTAAAAACACTTCTTTTATTGGTCGGATGAAATATGCTAATTTTTTGAGACAGGAATTTTGGGTTTTCATGAGATGTATGCCAAAATCATCAGTATTAAAACAATAAAAGACCTGAAAGATTTCAGTTGGTGTGCAATGAATCTAAAATATATGAAAGTTTAATTTTTATCATTACATTATGGAAAATAATTAACTTTATCACAATATGCTATTTTTTTTAGAAGGACCTGTATATATATATATATATATATATATATATATATATATATATATATATACTCACCTAAAGGATTATTAGGAACACCTGTTCAATTTCTCATTAATGCAATTATCTAATCAACCAATCACATGGCAGTTGCTTCAATGCATTTAGGGGTGTGGTCCTGGTCAAGACAATCTCCTGAATTCCAAACTGAATGTCAGAATGGGAAAGAAAGGTGATTTAAGCAATTTTGAGCATGGCATGGTTGTTGGTGCCAGACGGGCCGGTCTGAGTATTTCACAATCTGCTCAGTTACTGGGATTTTCACGCACAACCATTTCTAGGGTTTACAAAGAATGGTGTGAAAAGGGAAAAACATCCAGTATGCGGCAGTCCTGTGGGCGAAAATGCCTTGTTGATGCTAGAGGTCAGAGGAGAATGGGCCGATTGATTCAAGCTGATAGAAGAGCAACTTTGACTGAAATAACCACTCGTTACAACCGAGGTATGCAGCAAAGCATTTCTGAAGCCACAACACGCACAACCTTGAGGCGAATGGGCTACAACAGCAGAAGACCCCACCGGGTACTACTCATCTCCACTACAAATAGGAAAAAGAGGCTACAATTTGCAAGAGCTCACCAAAATTGGACAGTTGAAGACTGGAAAAATGTTGCCTGGTCTGATGAGTCTCGATTTCTGTTGAGACATTCAGATGGTAGAGTCAGAATTTGGCGTAAACAGAATGAGAACATGGATCCATCATGCCTTGTTACCACTGTGCAGGCTGGTGGTGTTGGTGTAATGGTGTGGGGGATGTTTTCTTGGCACACTTTAGGCCCCTTAGTGCCAATCGGGCATCGTTTAAATGCCACGGCCTACCTGAGCATTGTTTCTGACCATGTCCATCCCTTTATGGCCTCCATGTACCCATCCTCTGATGGCTACTTCCAGCAGGATAATGCACCATGTCACAAAGCTCGAATCATTTCAAATTGGTTTCTTGAACATGACAATGAGTTCACTGTACTAAAATGGCCGCCACAGTCACCAGATCTCAACCCAATAGAGTATCTTTGGGATGTGGTGGAACGGGAGCTTCGTGCCCTGGATACGCATTCCCACAAATCTCCATCAACTGCAAGATGCTATACTATCAATATGGGCCAACATTTCTAAAGAATGCTTTCAGCACCTTGTTGAATCAATGCCACGTAGAATTAAGGCAGTTCTGAAGGTGAAAGGGGGTCAAACACAGTATTAGTAATGGTGTTCCTAATAATCCGTTAGGTGATTGTGTGTATATACAGGGGCGTCGTTAGGCCCTTTTTAGGGGGGCTTCAGCCTAGCCCCCCTAAAAATGTGTGATTAATGTTGTTGGCTACACAAATTCGTGTTCGCTTCAGTCTTGTTATAATCAGATTCAGCGCGTTCTTTATCTTCAATCCGCAGCGGCGCCGAACAGAGAGCACGTCAGAAACAGAGGACAGGGTGTGTGTGTGTGTGTGTGTGTTCATCTGAGCCTCATTGGTCTGTCACTGCTCGTCAATGTCAGAATATTTGAGATGACCAATCAAATCAAAGTAGGCGGGCTTTATGTTCACAGACGCTGCTGAGCGCGAATTTTAACAGTGCGACTCGACGCATACGGTCAAGTGTGAGATAAGATGTAAGTAGCTAAACTTAACATTTCATATTTGACATTTTTTTAGGTCATAAATGTTAAACGAATGACAAAAAAATATTCAGGCAAACTAATATAGGTTTGTCTAATTTTGCCATTTTGAACTGAAAATAGGCCTATGTAACGTGACTTATGTAGGCCTAATGTAATAATTAGTTTACTGTCATTGTTAGGGGACAAGAAACATTAACAAAGCCGTTTTCATCATGTTAGGCACAAGATTAATAATGAATGTGTACATATTGAGAATATAATACAAATTGTAGCCTTTAGTAAATTAAAAAAGCTCAGGTTTAGGAAGGGAAGAGAAAAGGATGAAGAGACTGAGAAAAAAAGAAAGAGTGATGGAGATGAGGAGAGAGCAGGTATTGACAAATAATCTACTGTCCACTGACTTGGTTTTAAAGCTATTTCTTATCCTTTTTTTGTCTTAAAAACGTCTTGAAATGCACATATCTGAGAAATAAAAAAATGTGAACCCCCTACCAACATCAAATTTAGGACCTCTTTGATTATAAAGCCCTGTCTACGGCCCTGTATTAGGCATAAGATCAATAATGAATGTGTAGCCTACATATTGTGAATGCATTTAATAAACTTAAATACCTAGCTTTAGTAGCTTTCAGTAAATAAACTCGTCTGAGAAAATGATTCATAGGCAAAATCAGTTGACCCTATGTTTACTTTCTTCACTGTCAGACAAAAATGAAAAGCCTATATCAGCCAAAGCTCAACTTTAGGAGGGGAAGAGACAGGGCAAGATAAAAACAAAGAGAAAAAGAGTGTGATGCTGATGAGGAGAGAAAAATAATCAGCTGCCCACTGACATGGTTTTAAAGCTGTTATCCAAATTTTTTGGCCTTCAAAACATCTTAAAATATGTAGATCAGAGAAATCAAAATATCAAAATTTTCTCGGGGAAACCCAGAACCCCCCTATCTGCCCTACCTCACATTTGGGACCACAGTGATTATAAAACCCTGCCTTTGCATGGTAATGAAACTGGTTAATAGTGAGCATTAGATCCTTAACTAAAGTGTTACCTTTTTTTATAATTTAAAAAAATATATATCATACCCTCATTGGGAGCTTAGCCCCCATAAAATGAAAATCCTAGTGACGCCCTGTGTATATATATATATATATATTGTTACGGCCAGCTCGTTTCGACCGTACATAAAGGGATACAAGTACAAGAAAATTACTTGCAAGAAGCTTACATTAGATTACATTACATTACATTTATTAGCTTACAACAAAAAGTGTAAACAACTTAGGATAACAAAGTCTAGGGTTCAAAATCATAAGGGGACAAAATCATAAGCCAGATGGGGAATAATAAAAAGGTTGGTATGGTCTGTAAACAAATATAAATGTCGCAAGAACAAGTGACTCCTCCAGAGGCTGCCAATCCCCTGGACGAAGTGGCGTGGAGAGGGTGGAATCCAAGGTTTTATCCTCTCCACAATCAAATCGAAAGCAGGTAACAGGAGTGTGCGATCTCCCACGCCCTCCTGAAGAACACCGCCCCCAGCAGGCGAGCAAGGGAAACGCAGGGTCGTAACACCTCCCTACAAAAAAAAAGATTCTGCAACGAATCTAAAACACAAAACAAAAGGGAAAAAACAGTTAAGCACTACCCAGAACAAACACGATAAAAGTTCTGGTGATCTAGAGGTATGTCGTCTTCTCTTCATTGCTCAACACCTCTGGGCCCTAGAGATGCAAAGAAAAGAACGGACAATACAAAAATTACGTTACACTCTAGACAGTGCGTCAGCTATAACGTTGTCTTTTCCTCGAATATGTTTGATCTCGAGATGGAAAGGTTGTAAGATAAGACTCCATCGCATGAGTCGCTGATTTCTATTTCTCATCCGATTCAAAAAGACCAAAGGATTATGATCCGTATAGATAATAATCGGTGCAGCAATTGATCCTAGATATATTTCAAAATGTTGAACAGCCAACACTAGCGCAAGAGCTTCTTTCTCAATGGTAGAATATACCTGTTGATGTCGGTTAAGTTTCTTAGAAAAGTAACTTACAGGATGTTGAACCTGGTTCGAGTCCTCCTGCAGGAGAACAGCACCCGTACCACAAGCACTTGCATCTATTGCAAGAATAAAAGGCTTGGCAAAGTTTGGAGCTGTTAAAACAGGGGCACACGCCAGCAAAGCCTTGCAATTTTCGAAAGCTTGCTGACAAGGTTCAGTCCACTGGAAAGACAACTTGGGACTCAATAAATCGGTAAGAGGCGAGACTACGCTGGCAAAATTTTCGTAAAAACTCCGATAATATCCCACCATTCCAAGGAACCGTCGGAGTTCACGACGAGTGGTGGGAGCGGGAAAATTACAGATAGCTTCGACCTTAGTCTCAATGGGTCTTACGCAACCATTTCCCACTATCTTACCTAAATAGGTAACGGTTGCCTTCGCGAATTCGGACTTAGCGAGATTAACCGTAAGATTAGCTTTGGCTAAACGAGAAAACAGTTCTTTGATCTGGTCAAGATGTTCAGACCAAGATGAACTATACAACACAATGTCGTCAAGATATGCCTCACATCCTGACATTCCATACAGTATACGGTTTACGAGTCGCTGAAAAGTCGCAGGTGCATTTCGAACCCCGAAAGGCATAACCGTATACTGTAGGAAAGCATCAGGCGTAACGAAAGCAGATAATTCCTTCGCCCGACTAGTCAAAGGCACCTGCCAATACCCCTTCAAGAGGTCGAATTTGCTGACATAACAGGCAGAGCCAACATGATCAATGTAATCATCAATTCGAGGTAATGGGAAGCAGTCCGGCTTTGTCAGATTATTAAGTTTCCGATAATCTGTGCAGAAGCGATATGAGCCATCAGGTTTATTTATTAAAACACAAGGAGAACTCCACGAACTGAAACTAGATTCAGCCAGATTATGAGCAAGCAGATAATTCACCTCTTGTTTCAGCAAATCTCTTTTAATAGGATTGACTCGATAGGCGTTCTGTTTAACGGGACATGAGGTTCCTACATCTATATCATGTTCTATGATAGAGGTGCGACCAGGAACATCAAGGAAAAGAGAGGGAAATGATACCACCAACTCAGTGACATCACTCCTCTCTTTCTCTGTCAAATAAAAAAGATGAGACGACAGGTTAAAAAGAATTTTAAAAAGTTTTTAAGTCGCCCGTCAACTTTTTCTCGAGAAAGAAAACCCTCATCCTCATCAGCATTCTCCAAAGAATACCCACTCGTTTTGTGAGAGAGAGGAGATGATTCTGAAAGAGAGTCACAAATGTTTACCACATTAACAGTAACAGAATGAACAGGAGCTGTATACAATTTCAACAGGTTACTGTGACAAACTTGTACATTTTTCCTCCGGTCAAGAGTATTCAACAGATAATTGTTATCAGAAAGACGTTTAACTACACTGTAAGGGCCTGTAAATTTAGCTTGGAACGGATTAGCAGGTAGGGACAGCAAAGCGAGTACTTGATCACCCACCTGAAATTCTCTTAACTTAGCTTTCCTATCAAAGCGTTGTCGCATCTTTAGTTGAGTCTTACTCAACTTCTTTTTAGCGAGAGCTCTTGCCTCATATAATCTACGCCGAAATCCGCTCACATAATCCGAAATGTTTTCAGACAGTTTAGGCATACGCCACTCCTCAGCTAACACAGCCGTAGGTCCTCTCACTACATGTCCGAACACCAATTCATTCGGGCTAAACCCAAGACTTTCTTGGATTACCTCACGTATCGCTAATAACATCCACGGCAGACCTTCTTCCCAATCCGCATCGAGTTCCACACAATATGACCTTAATAGGGACTTCAGGGTTTGATGAAACCTCTCAAGGACTCCTTATCTCTGCGGATGATAAGCGCTAGAAATATTGTGGTTTACTCGAAGTTGACGCAGGGCTTTTGAGAACTGTTTCGACATGAAGTTCGAACCCTGATCGGACTGAATGACTTTAGGAATTCCAAAGGTCGACATGAAATTAGTGAGGGCCTTCAAGACAGATTTAGTAGTAATGGACCTTAACGGATAAGCAGCCGGATAACGAGTAGTCTGACACATAACGGTTAAAAGGTATTGGTGACCAGTCTTGGACCGAGGCAAAGGACCAACACAGTCAACTACCAAATGTTCAAAAGGAGTGGACACGACGGAAATAGGTTGCAACGGAGCAACAGGAACTTTTTGGTTTGGCTTACTGGTGATCTGGCATGTGTGACAAGATTGAATATGTTTTGCCACATCTCGTTTCACCTTAGGCCAATAGAACTGTCGTAAGACCCGATCATACGTTTTACGAACTCCGGTATGGCCAGCAAGTCCTTGATGAGCTAAATGCAACACAGAGTCCCTCACTGTAAAAGGAACCACAATCTGAGTTTTAGGTTCTAGAGAAACATCTTTACGCAGGACCACTGTCCGACAAAGCAACCCATCTTCAAGA
The DNA here is from genome assembly GCA_026230005.1 of Gila orcuttii. Lineage (NCBI taxonomy): Eukaryota > Metazoa > Chordata > Actinopteri > Cypriniformes > Leuciscidae > Gila > Gila orcuttii. Next base: position 30,194,848 of record JAPDVR010000003.1, read on the forward strand.
AAGTACGAAGAGGAGAGAGGATCAGAACACTTCTTAGACCCTACTGCAGAAAATAAAGGTCTAAGACTGTCATCACTTTGTTGAGCTCGAATTAAATCCTCTCGAGAAATCTGCAACAAAGAAGCCAAAGAGTAGTCATCACCATCAGAGAGATCAACATTGGTTTTCTCAGGAGTGGACAGAACCTGAGATGTATCCGCAGAGTCACTTTGTAGCGCTGTCGAATCTCTCTGGTCAGAAGACAACGAAGAGCAGGACTTCAGGTCTCTTTGCCCAAGACATTTAGACACATCAGATCCTGCCTCACCTGTATTAACAGTATAAAAGAAGGTGTCATGCAGTGGAACTTCAACTTGACTTTCAGATAATGGTTTAGCCATTGATCGAGTAACTGCACATGCTGGAAACAAATCAGGAAATTCTTTGCCATTTCCAACATCAGTTTTACTAGGTATTGAGGCTATTATGGGCGGAGCGGCCACATCACTCCGTCCCCAAACATTCCCACCAGCTAAATCATTTCCCAGAATAAATGTAATCCCAGGCACTGGCAGTGCAGCACGAACACCAACTACTACTTCACCAGATACAACGGCAGAGGAAAGATGGATGCGATGCAAAGGCACTTCAACGAACCTCATCTCAAAACCTCGCACTAGTACATGAGTTCCAGTAGCGGTTTCAGAAGTCAAGGGTAAAATTCCCTCTAACAGAAACGACTGCGCAGCCCCTGTATCTCGAAGAAGACGCACTGGCACCGTTTCATTTGAACCAGGCAATGACACATTTCCCTCAGTGATAAAGGGTTTATAATCAACAGAAGTTATACCCTGATTAACAAATTTATCACTAGAACCAGATAAATGACAATCTTTCTCATCACAAATGTCAACAGCAACTGGTAAGGTAGAAACCAAAGCAACAGATTTCGACAATCTCTCTTTCTTCTTGAGTATCTGACAGTCAGATATTTTATGACCAGGCTTTTTACAATAAAAGCAAACCATGTCTCGTGAGAGTACAGGTTTACTAAAATATTCAGCATCTGTCGACTTAATATTCCTACTCAACACAGGAGACTTTGTCTTAGGTTGAAAACGAGACTTAAACTTACTCATATTGTGAGTTTTAATACCAACTGAACTGAATGACCCATGATGGGTTAACACAAATTCATCAGCCAAGATAGCGGCTTCAGAAAGTGTATTCACCTTATGTTCAGTGAGATGTGTAGCTACAACATGAGGAACACAATGTTTGAACTCCTCTAAGAGTACTAATTCCCTTAACTGCTCTTTAGTTGTAACTTTCATTGAAGTGCACCAACGATCAAATAAGTTCTCTTTTTCTCTGGCAAATTCAACATGAGTACATTCATCAGCTTTACTCAAAGTCCTAAATTTCTGACAATATGCCTCAGGCACGAGTTCATATGCATGTAACACAGCAGATTTCACAACATCATACTCACCACTCTGTTCCAATGAGAGTGCCGAATAAACTTCCTGAGCTTTACCTGTGAGCACACACTGTAATAATAAAGTCCAAAAGCTTTTCGGCCATTTCATGGACAAAGCAACACGTTCAAAGTGATAGAAATATTTATCCACTTCCTTTTCAGAAAATGGCGGCACTAACCTCATATTTCTGTGAACATCAAACACAGGTTCACCTGCATTCGCATGCTGTTGTGGAACAGGAGGCACATTCGCTTGTGAAGCTTCAGCTGTCTTTGCTGCTAATTCTAACTCCAACTTTTTTATCTCAAATGCTCTCTCGTCACGTTCCCTCTCTAACTGAAGCGTTCTCTCTTCTAAATCAAGCTCCATTTTCCTCATAGCTAACTGATGATTTAATTTTCTCTCTTCGAATTCTCTCTCTACCGCTCGCTCTTTCATAGCGCGATCATCACGTTCAGCACGAATTTTCGCGGCATTTAAACACAATTGCTTCTCTTGCAAAGACAATTCTGGAAATTTCGTCTCACTTTCACTATAAACCTCAACAGGAGTAGACATAAACGATTCACTGGGAGTAATTAACTCAGTGCTTACCTCTATAACTCCTCTATCAACAAGTGACCGCTTTAGAGTAGTCACCATTGTTTCCTTCAGCCTCTTTTCTTGAGAAGTAAAATCGACACTGAAGCGTTCGGCAATTTGCACCAACTGCTCCTTTGTACAACTCTCAAGCAAAGCTTCTGATGGACACGCAAAGAAATCTTCTATCACCGAAGACATTTTGTTCGTATATGTATACGCACAATCACAAAACGAGACCACTAACTACCACACGTGAAACGCTGTTTACCCGAAATACAACTCCCATAAGCCACTACTTCAAAACACTACGTCACTGTATTACGCAACCTATGCTCATTCAAAAACTTCTAAAGACTTCCCACAAGTCAAAACACAGTGTACGCGTGAAAATAAACCGCACTATACACAAAAGCGACAATTTATCCTCATTTATTTTTGCAAAATGGATTTACCGTTTACAATATGAGAAAACTCCAGCTCCTAACTCAGAAAAACACTAACTAAATCCTACCTGGTCTTCAGAGATGTAGGCCTACCGGGCTCGAGGCGACATTAAACGCTGAACTCCGCGACAATCAGTCAAACTGAAAGTCCGGAAGCGTACCCCATACAGAGAGTTAATCTCCACCCAGGATAACCTCCAAAAACAAGAAAGGCAAAATAACAAAACAAAACAACAAACAGTGCTCCGACGGAAGGATTGTATTCACAATCCAGCTGGAAACACTCTAACTCACCAGAGTTCTCATTTATAAAGGAATCCATTCACAAAAACATACACACATACAACCCATACTTACCAACGTTTCCTACCCCCATAGGATCGTGGACGAGACTCCAATTTATGTTACGGCCAGCTCGTTTCGACCGTACATAAAGGGATACAAGTACAAGAAAATTACTTGCAAGAAGTTTTATTAGCTTACAACAAAAAGTGTAAACAACTTAGGATAACAAAGTCTAGGGTTCAAAATCATAAGGGGACAAAATCATAAGCCAGATGGGGAATAAGAAAAAGGTTGGTATGGTCTGTAAACAAATATAAATGTCGCAAGAACAAGTGACTCCTTCAGAGGCTGCCAATCCCCTGGACGAAGTGGCGTGGAGAGGGTGGAATCCAAGGTTTTATCCTCTCCACAATCAAATCGAAAGCAGGTAACAGGAGTGTGCGATCTCCCACGCCCTCCTGAAGAACACCGCCCCCAGCAGGCGAGCAAGGGAAACGCAGGGTCGTAACAATATATATATATATATATATATATATATATTACAGTCTTTCCTCTCTGCTAGCATATATGTGAATCTAATTTTAATTCTCTCCAAATTTTCAGTGAAACAGACCTGATGTTACGATGTGGTTTTGTGCCCTGTCTTGTTCTATGGTTCCCTGTCTTGTCTACTAGTTATCCCAGGTGTTTCTGATTTCCCACGCCCCCTTGTTTAGCTCGTTTGTCCCTGATTATTTAAGCCCTGTGTTTCAGTCTGGTCTTTGTGAGTTCTTGTCGATTGTTTAACGTGATGTTGGTTGTTCCTGTTCCCGAGCCCTGTATCCAGTCTTGCTTGTTGTAACGTTTGTAACGTTGTAACGTTAAAGTGTGTGCTGCAGTTGGATCCTGCCTCATCTTTACTTCAACCGCACCGCGTTACAGAAGAACTCACCAGATCGTGATCCAGCAGCCATGCCTTTCTGGAGTCCAGTCGACGTCCAGATTCTCTGTCTTCGCCAGGAGAATCGCGCCATTGAGGATTATGTCACAGAATTCCTCGAGCTGGTGCATCTCGCGCAAATGAGCACACATTATCGGAACCTCTCGGGTCTCAGATGCCCGAACCTGATCCGCACGGGTCTTTAGAGTGGTATATCGACTTGGCCCTGTTGTGGAGCGGCTCTTCGTTTACCGTGGGCGTGGAGGAGAAGCTGCGAGAGCCTGCACTTCACGTCAGCCCGGTCTCGCCCGCACCCGCGCTTCACTTCAGCTCTGCCGAGACCACACTACACAAGCCCGCGCTTCACGTCTGCTCAGCCGAACCCGCGTTTCACTTCAGCTCTGCCGAGACCACGCTCCACAAGCCCGCGCTTCACGAGTCAAGTGAATCAAGTGAGTCAAGTGAGTCAAGTGCCGAGTCAAGTGCCGAGTCAAGTGCCGAGTCAAGTGCCGAGTCAAGTGAATCTAGCCAAGTGAGAGTATCTAGCCCAGTGACTCGCCGTCGCAGGAAGAGGAGGAGGACTCGTTTGTAGGGTTGTAACGATATATCGTGGTACGATGTATCGCGATGCAAAAATGTTACGATATGTATCGTAGAGTTATGGCGATTTTTTATTTATTTTTTTTTTTTTATTACGATGACGTCCGTTTTATCCTATCGGTTTGAGCTACCGCACCCGCGTCACGCTTGCATTCACTGCATTCACGCTCAAATGAATCGCTTGAACTTTACTGAGCAGTAGCAAGGCAAAATGAGTTTGACTGAAATTGAAATAGAGGATGCCCCGTCCACTTACAAGTCCGACGTCTGCCAGCATTTTGGTTTTCCACTTACTCGACAGGAGAACGGTAAAAAAAAACAGACAAAACACGAAGTGTGTGTAAATACTGTAAACAAACACTGTTAACAGGACGTCGAACACAACAAATATGATGTTTCATTGAGTGCTTGAAGTGGGGAAAAAGGTGCCGGTACTCTCTTGCATTGGCAAATCATGACATTTGAGATTTCTACAGTGAAAAACAAAACTTGGAGATATTGCTGGTATAACAACAATTTATTGTTATTAACAGCATAAATGTATTTAAACAAGTCGTGTGTGTGTGTGTGTGTGCGTGTGTGTGAGAAAACGGAACTCCTCCAAGTCTGCAATTCCAAAAATTTATGGTGAGATTACTACATTTTATTTAATTAAATGCATTTATGGTAAGATCATTATATTTTCATGTCAGTCTGTGTTCATGTTGACCACGAACTATGCGTTGTAACTTTAATTCAGTGCGTGCAGCGCAGCAGAAATAGACTCTGTGTGGAAACGATCGCTGCACTGCTGTATAAATTGTCTCTGTGTACACACCGCTCCTGGAACGGACCGCTGGAGCGCATCCGCGTGCAGTGTGAAAGCTCTAACCTGTTAACATGGGTGCAGAAAAAATACGCACCACATACGCACTGCAAACGGAGTATATGTGAAACGGGCTCACTGACGCTTTTTCTGTCAGTGGTAGAGGGAAGTAGCGGTTCGCAAGAAAAAATGCAGGTACGCTTAAGAGTAAAATGTAGAAGTGCCGGTACTGCGTACCGGTGAGTACCGCCCCACTTCGAGCACTGGTGTCATTTAAAACGGCAACACAAAGACAAACTCCTGCAACCAGGTGCGAAAAAGAGAGTGAAAGAAGGACAATTGTATAGAACACATCTATACAAAGTAGTTTTATTGGTCAGTGACACCTAGTCAATTGTTAATTTTACATACAGAAGGTTAAACTAAATCTTGATTTATATTGAAGTATTGTAAATTCTTTAAGTTGTATGTATAACAAGACATTTATTGAACACTGTTAGTGTTAATGTTAAATAAATCTGTTGTTTGATTTTCAGTTAAATTTTTTTATTTTGTTCAAAATATCGTGATACATATCGTATCGTGAACCCAGTATCGTGATACGTATCGAATCGTGAGCTGAGTGTATCGTTACACCCCTACTCGTTTGGCTCGCCAGGCTCCGGTGAGCGTAACCAGTGAATCTAGCCAAGTGAGAGTATCTAGCCCAGTGACTCGCCGTCGCAGGAAGAGGAGGAGGACTCGTTTGGCTCGCCAGGCTCTGATGAGCGTAACCAGTGAATCTAGCCAAGTGAGAGTATCTAGCCCAGTGACTCGCCGTCGCAGGAAGAGGAGGAGGACTCGTTTGGCTCGCCAGGCTCCGGTGAGCGTAACCAGTGAATCTAGCCACGTGAGAGTATCTAGCCCAGTGACTCGCCGTCGCAGGAAGAGGAGGAGGACTCGTTTGGCTCGCCAGGCTCCGGTGAGCGTAACCAGTGAATCTAGCCAAGTGAGAGTATCTAGCCCAGTGACTCGCCGTCGCAGGAAGAGGAGGAGGACTCGTTTGACTCGTTTGGCTCGCCAGGCTCCGGTGAGCGTAACCAGTGAATCTAGCCAAGTGAGAGTATCTAGCCCAGTGACTCGCCGTCGCAGGAAGAGGAGGAGGACTCGTTTGGCTCGCCAGGCTCCGGTGAGCGTAACCAGTGAATCTAGCCAAGTGAGAGTATCTATTCCAGTGACTCGCCGTCGCAGGAAGAGGAGGAGGACTCGTTTGGCTCGCCAGGCTCCGGTGAGCCTAACCAGACTCCTCGCCCTGCCAGCCCCGCCTCTGCGCCTCGCCCTGCCGGCCCCGCCTCTGCGCCTCGCCTTGCCGGCCCCGCCTCTGCGCCTCGCCTTGCCGGCCTCGCCTCTGCGCCTGATCTTGCCTGTGTCCTTCAAGCTCTGGGAGGTCACTCTTGAACCCAGTTACTGCCCGGAGGTTCCTCCCGTGGATTTCCCCAAGTATTTTTTTGGGGGGGGCAGTAGGTACCCTGAGAGGGCCATGGAGGCAGCACTGACATGGACCTTGTCGGTGCTATCTTCACCTGAGCCTCCTATGCCCTGGTCCCCTGCCGAGTGTGCTCCGCCCTGGTCCCCTGCCGAGTGTGCTCCGCCCTGGTCCCCTGCCGAGTGTGCTCCGCCCTGGTCCCCTGCCGAGTGTGCTCCGCCCTGGTCCCCTGGCGAGTGTGCTCCGCCCTGATCCCCTGCCAAGTGTGCTCCGCCCTGGTCCCCTGCCAAGCAGGCTCCGCCCTGGCCGCCATCTCGCCCTGCTCCGCCCTGGTCACCCATGCTCCATGGCCCAGGCTTGCCTTGCCCGTGTCCTGGTCCCGGTTCCCAGTGCGGGCCTGGCCCCCCGTCCCTCCCCCAGGACTGCCCTCCTGAACTTTTTTGCTTGTTTTGATGGGCGTTGGGAGCCGCCCATAGGGAGGGGGCTATGTTACGATGTGGTTTTGTGCCCTGTCTTGTTCAATGGTTCCCTGTCTTGTCTATTAGTTATCCCAGGTGTTTCTGATTTCCCACGCCCCCTTGTTTAGCTCGTTTGTCCCTGCTTATTTAAGCCCTGTGTTTCAGTCTGGTCTTTGTGAGTTCTTGTCGATTGTTTAACGTGATGTTGGTTGTTCCTGTTCCCGAGCCCTGTATCCAGTCTTGCTTGTTGTAACGTTTGTAGTTTGTTAATTAAAGCGTGTGCTGCAGTTGGATCCTGCCTCATCTTTACTTAACCGCACCGCATTACACCTGAAGCTTTTTGAAGTTGTAAAAGTAAAACCAGCACTGTTAATGAGAACCTATAAAGGTATAATTTTGTAGCTGTTGAATGAAGCCTACAGCTGATTTTACTTTTTGGTCAGTGGGAGGATATACAAATAATGTCTGTAGACAAACATTGTTTTTTATCTTCACTTTGCGCATTTTGTAAGTCTGCATACAGATATCATTATAAAACAGATAAAAGCCAAAGAGCTGTTTTAAGAGTATGAACATGTGGCCTAATATACCTGAAAACATCAGGGGCATTGATGCACATCAAAGAGCAGTCTGAAATAATGATTCCTAATGGACCATGAACTAGTGAATAGTTTTGTGCTCATTACGTATTCTTCAATGCTATGTTTCATCTCTTGCAGTCCTCAGTCAACTCTTTAAGTCTTCAGTCTCTCCATTGTTTCTTGCGTCATTCCTACCCTTACGAAAAAGAAGTATACTTCAAGTTAATTTTATGAAGTATACTTAAGTAATGTTCAAGTATATTTTTAAGTATAATTATATAGTAGGTACTAATGTCAATATGTACTAGTAGTAAACTTGTAAGTGTAATATTTTAATACCACTTAGGACTAAATTGGCCCACTTTTAGTATATAAAAGTATGTTTAAGTGTACTATAAGTGTAACATTAGTAAACTTTAAGTGCACAACTAGTTCATAATTACGTTTCTCATTTGTACTGCAAGTGAACTTATGGGTATACTAGTATTTTACTATTTTAATACTTGTAGCTAATTTTTAGTTTATGAAAGTACACTTTGAAGTATACTTTCAGTAAACTACTAGTTTAGTAGTTTTATACTACAAGTTTTCTTTAAGTGAACTTAACATTATACTTATAGTTTACTATTTATATATTATTTTTGCACTTGCAGTAGGCCTATACTACTATGTTCAAATGTTATTTTTTTATACTTGAAAAATACCTTTAACTGTACTTTAATTGTAAAAACATTTTATTAGCTTCATGCATCCTTATTTATCAACACTTGAATGTTGGTAAGTTTCATAAAGAAAGACAACATTTTAAACAAAAAAATTGAAAAAATCTCATTTTTGTCAAAGACTACGCCTTGATCAGATTCAGAACGATGATCAAAACACAGATGAAGTAGATCGAGTCCAACAACCCCAAAGCTTCACAGTCATTTTCTCTTCATGTGTAACGCTTCATTTATTTTGGAAACATTAAGCAGTTTTGATTTACACGCTGTTTAATGTTTGATGATAATGTTATTTTACATTTGTGTGAGCAATCTTATATCACTTGCTTCAGCTCCTTCTTCTCCTCAAAACGATCTGGAGATTCTGTACTAGAAGATATGTCATAGCGCCCCCGTATAACAGTGAAAACATGGATAGCTGGAAAATTCAGTCAATGGTGGGGAAAGAGTAAAGTAGAATGAAAGTAAATTCCTATGTACACTAGCCTACACAAAAATTCAGATACGCAGAATTAGAAACATATCTGTTTTATATCAATATTTTAATCAATATTTTCAAACAATGTAAGTTTCATAAGACTGTATATGAAAAACTATGTAAAAAAAAGTAAATTTAATAGGCTACTCGATCAAAAGAGTTAACACAACTACAAGCCAAGTGTACTTTGAATAGGCTACTTAATTATACTTTTAAGCATATCTCGATCAAAAGATTGAGTACAAGTATAGGCCAAATATACTTAGACTTTTCTCTCATTATAAGTCAAGTATTCTTAAGTGTAATTTTAAGTATATTTCTGAGAAGTACATAAAGTATATTTCTGAGAAGTATATAAAATGTAGATTGAAAGTATGCTTTCTTATTTTTAGTTGAAAAGAAATATACTAATAGAACACTTGAATAAACTTATTTTTCATAAGGTATCATTATCGCTGTGTACAAGATCAGGTTCAGTTCCATGCTTATTTTATTTACTCTATAAGCTATTCCACCTGAAAGCTTGTTACTATATAAACTTGAACATGTTAGTTTACAAGATAGTGTGTAATATTATGGTTTTTTTTTTTTAAGTATTTAATAAGCTACTCAATCAAAATAGTAAACACAAGTACAAGCCAAGAATACTTAGAATACTTAATTATACTTTTAAGTATTTCTCGATCAACAAGTACAGGCCAAATATACTTAGACTTTTCTGTCATTATAAGTCAAGTATACTTAAGTGAAATTTGAATTATATTTCTGAGAAGTACATAAAGTATATTTCTGAGAAGTACATAAAGTATATGTCTGAGAAGTATATTCAAAGTAGACTGAAAGTATACTAAAAGGTAATGCAGTACATTTTCGTGATCTCATCATGCACTGCTGTTCAAAAGTTTGGAGCCTGTAAGATTTTATATATTCTACATATATATATATATATATATATATATATATATATATACATATACATATATATATACATTTTACCAGAGGTATCAAGTCCAGGTTCAGAAAGTAACATTCCTCCTCAGTATTTTGTTCCAATCACCTGTATTTGCACAGTTTATCAGCCAGGAGATAGAACTAATTAGTGAAATCAGCTGGCTGAGTTAATTGGTGGAATAAACATATGGCAGGAATTTTACTTTCTGACCCCTGGAATTGACACCTCTGCATTTTACATCCCTTAATCCTACCCCATTCCTAAACTAAACCACTGCAACAACTACCTTACGAACTATAAAATTAATATACATTATAATACAATTTAATTGTCAGACCATATTTCCAAAAGTATATTATATCCTTTTATAGAAAGACACCACAGCAAACATATTTGTTTTTAAGAGTTACAGAGTTCAAAAGGGTCTGCATGACAGGAATGGGCCTCTTGTCTAGTTTAGTGAGGAGCAACAGACCTGTGGAAGGCTAAAAAGACCTTTCCAGTCACTGGCACAAGGTTTGTCCTTGGCAGTTGGCACTCTTTTCGCTCTCACCCTGAGCTCTTGCAGTCGAATCTTTCCCTGAAGGTGTTGTGAAATAGCATGACATGTCCCTTCTCTTCACTCTTCGCTATCCCACATACCCGTCATCATCATTAGGTCTCTTAGGTCAGTCATTCTTCACTCACACCACTGCACTCTGGCCAGAGAGTACAGGTTGTAAGTCACTAATCTGTCCAGATGATGATAGACATGATCGGAAGACAACCGTGTCTTTGACGGTCCCTAGAGACTGGGCTTGTTGGACATGTAGAGGACAGTCTTTCCCCTCTGCTAGCACGTCCATGGGGAATCTGAAATGGCAGCACAGCTGATATGCATTTCTAATTTGATATTAAACAAATAATTATGCAAAGGAGAGTGAGGATGCACTTTGACTTTCAGAAAACTCTCAAGCCTGGAGCTAATCAAGGGAAAAAAATAAACCAAGAGTATACGAAAGGGGCACATGCCTCATAAAGACTTGAAAAAGAGATAATTTTTTTCTAACATTACAATTCACACTCATAACAATTCATAACATTAAATTGTTTTTCAGAATGAAACTAGAAGCTATAGCTTAATGAGTGAAGTTAGCTGCCTGTCTGTATAGAGTGTTTCTGCTCTCGTCATGTTCGTATTATTCAAAGCTCTTAACCCCTGTTTTGCTATTTTAGTGAATCCACTAACGACTATACTCCACAACTGTAACCATTTAATAAGTTTACCTCCGTGAAGTCATTTTTAACATCACATATCTTTGACTACACCTGTCCCTGTCTGTCTGTCCGTCCTGGATTTTTTTTAACCAAACAAGCGTTGGTAATTTAGAAATTATTTTATTCCACCTAAACATAAAATTGAAAATGGGGCTCTGTGTAGTCCATGTCTTTCTCTCTTTCTAATGTTACAGTAAGTCTTAGCTATGTGTTTATGAGCTTGTGTGTGAACATGAAAGTGCACCACTGCCACCTACAGAGCACATGACTCTACCAGCAGCCGACAAGACAGACTCACTCCCTTTGGGCCTTATTAAAGCCTTATTTTCACTCATGAGAGGCAGATAAGGCTCAGTTCAGTTTCCCCATAATTATACTTTTGCTGATTTCCTCAGAAAAGATAAAGACAGAGACCGGAATAAGGGCAGGAAACTTTCTTAGTGGTTTGCTTTATTGATTGAGATGCTGAAAGCCGATGGGCAATTTCAGTGGTCTGAGGTTCAAACGAGGGTATTATGTCATGCCTGTTAAATCTTTCTAATAAATATTAATTAAAGAGGGAGGTTCAAAAGGTATTTTTCAGCGACCCTTCCGTTGCGAGAACGGATGAGCGAGTGGGAAGGATCCGTCTCATCACCTGCTGTAGATGGACTATGACAGCAGTGATAAAGAGTTCACTTCACTCCATAATTAGAGGCACAGAAGCTAAAGCAAGACTGAATTTCAAGACGATGTGCGACATTGTGCTGGTGAATCACTTTATGAAGCACTTCAGAATGTGATTAAAGGACTGTGTTTTAAATGGCAGTTACCTGGTTCATCCTCACTGTTATCTCCATCCAACAGTAAAACCAAAAAATTCAGCCCATCTCTGTGTTACTACTACAAATATCCTGCACAGGACTTCAGGCCATATAAACACTATGAATCCTTAAAGCAGTAAGGCTACTGCTCCAATGAGATTTCCCCTCCAGTTACCTTGTTTCATGACTCAGCGTATAGTGTAGCCTACCTCAGAGTAAACTTGAGCTGCTTTTTAGCCCATGGTAGAAGCCAACACTTCACTCGCTATTTAACTTATGTCCCTCCACAACTACACTCTAAAAATTGCTGGGTTAAAAACAACCCAATTGGCAACCCAGCGCTGGGTAAATATTGGACAGAACACATGCTGGGTTAAATTAACCCAGTGACATTTTAACCCAGCAGGCTGGGTTGTTGAGAAAACCCCAGATGTAGTCATTTTTTACCATTAATGGATTTGCTATTCTGGGTTGTTTTTGCTGGGTTATTCTTATAATTTCACCTGTGCTTTACTGTAAAACTATGAATTAAGAAATAATGAAGAACATGTTTAGACTGTCAAAATCTTTTTTAATGCTTGTCAACTGACATTCACAAACGTGTTAAAATTGGAAGCACAACAAACTGCACATTAAATTTAAATGCAAAAATCATTTAGTGCTGCAAAGTTAAATATTGTCAATTTTAATACATAAATAAGATTAGTTCTAAAACCATTAATGGTTTAAATACAGTGACATTGACAATAATATTTTAAAGTCAGCGAATGCAAAGTCATTTAAAAATACATCAAATTATAGTCAAATACAATTAAAGAAAGAAGATTAGCTCTGAACAATGACATTTATACATTTAACGGTTTAAATACGCAGTGAAATTGACAGACAATAAAATGTTAAAGTCAGCGAATGCAAAATAATTTTTAAAACATGCTAAAATTTACATAGGTATACTTAAATAAAGTAAAATACAGTTAAGGAAGAAAGAAAATGAATTTTGAACAATGAAATTTATACCATTTAATTCTTAGTAAATTAAAGTGAAATTCACAGATGTGCAAAATTGTATTTTACAGTATGTACACAGTGAAATTGACATTTACAAAACCAAAAGCAAAATGGGGTGCGTTTCCCGAAAGCATCGTTAGCCAACTATGGTCGCAAGTTCCGTCGTTATCAGCAGAGTTCAACAAGTCGATGTTTTCCGAAACCATTGTTCCAATGAACATTCGCAAACAGCATCACAAAGTTGTGTGTTTGGAACGACAGCTCTCGACCTGTGGTTAGAAGCAGAGTTTCTAGTTTGCATGACATGTGGACTCAATAAATCCTTAATTTGAGCAAAATAAGCAAGCTGACATTCACCGTTTTTGAAAACTGTGCATGTGCGAACGTGCTCTACTATGTAAGAACAAGCCTATGATTAAATCTGGAAATAAAGCGAAATTACTGGGAAAATGAAATATTCCTCAGATGCCATGTCTGTAATTTATATAAAAATATCTAGCATTAATTCGATCTCAAACAGTTTCATTAAAATAAGTTTTTACTCCACCACGTGCGTGACGTTATAAACCGACGTGGTTGAACGACCACTTTTCGAAAATATGGTTTCGGGAAACAGTCGTGACTTGCTAGTGGATTTTTCTCAACGATGCATCTTACTGTAGTGAAGCATCGAGTTATGTTGTTGTACAGGAAACACACCCCTGCTTGGGGTAGTTCATGTCAAATACATAGAATGCTTTAAAGCATACATCAACAGCTGCAAGTAGTGTGCTTGTCCATTGATGATGAAGGATTGCGATATCTGCTGGGCGTTTCCCATGGCCATGAGTCATGACAAAGGGATGGGTTTTTGTGGACTCTGCACGGTTTAGAAATGCCACCATGTTCTTTCCAACCTATAAAAGAAAATAGCAATGGTGTCATTATTCGGTTGAAGTCAGTTCAGTGTTGATTCAATTCAGTTCAATTACTGTGTAAAGTTCATCATGATTTCAATAATCAATATATTTGGCGAAAAGCCATATAATAAGTGGTATACGTCTTGTTTGATCTTGTTTTTTTTTTTTTTTTTTTGTCAAGGATCAAAGCTGCTTAATAGGAATTGTTTTGAGGTAATAAAGTTAAATGTACATCCAGGCAGTTTTCATCACAAAATAAACTCCTTCAGGGTGATACGAGATCCCTCCACTTTGTGTTAATTACCCTGTTGAAGTTTATTCTGCAATATCAACTGGCTGGATGTACAGTATCCCGTGTTTAATGCACAGGCAGGTCACAATGCAATTTAAATAGCAGTTATGCAGTTTTATACTTACAGGTTGAAGATCAATGAAAGCCTTTCTAGCTTCGTCAATAGATGGACGAAAGACCCTCTGTCTGACGAATTCTGTACACCGTGGCAGGAAGAAGGGGAAGGACCAAAAGAGCAACATCACCTCTATTCTCTGCAGAAAAGAGATATACTATCTCAGAAACAGGACCAGCTACAACAAATATATAATAAAGTTAGTGCAATAAGCTACAGACATAGAAATAAATATGCAATAATGATACTCCATACCTAAAGTTGCCTTTTATGTTGTATAATTTTGAAGATCTAAAACAACTAACCTTGCAGATATTTTTTATGCACAAACAGCAACATAACACACTAACTAAAGTTGAAAAAATGAAATAGATTAGTAAAGTAATTCTCCACCCACAAATTTAAATCTCTCATCATTTACTCGCCCTCATTCCACCCCAGATGTGATGTATATGACTTTCTTTCTTCTGTGTAACACAAACGAGATTAACCATATAACATCCATACTATTCCAGCTGACAGTGCTCCCTTTATGTTAGCATTAGTTGAGAGATTTTTTACTTTAATTTATTTTACATGAAGCTACTACATCTGATATATCCAAATGAATCGACATTGAATCAAGATCGGAATCGAATCACTTGCTTATTGCTAAACTCAGAAGTTGGCAGCCTTGTGGACTGTATGTAAAAGAGTGGACTCAATATGTAAAAGCTGCAAACGTGTATAATAAACATGAACTTACCGTTAAACTTGTCGATAAGACTGGGTAACGACCACTCGAAGAGCTCTACCTCACAAATGTATACATGCTTTTCTGACTAGAAAAATTACCGACATTTTGAATTACATCACTTACCAAAAACACATTTATGTATGTAAAATACTTTTTGTACCACACATGCATCAAATCACCTCACTGGTCCAACCCACGGCACTGAGCATGCACGCGCTTTGAAAGTTCTCTTACGAGAGTATCTCTCGTACTGCGTAATATCTTACGCTACGGGGAAAACCTCTTTTCCACGAGATATTGAAGCCAAAAATTATCCTTAATTTTGAATTAATGCAAAACGCTGTGCAGCAGCATGCAGACATAGGCAAGACGGCTTGCGTGCCTATTGGCTGCCCTGCGGCAACAGCAGCAGCCTATCGAGAGTGGCCCTGCGTGACACATACCCAATGGGGGCACTTCGCGCCCATTGCGTCACGTCCCGCCAGAAAGGGCGTGGTCCCGCCCTTGTAAATACGGCTCGATTAGGCTGGTATACTGATTTTCATCTCTTCAGCGAAGCATCACGCATCGCTGGATCCGGAGTGAGAAGCCGCGCCGTCTGAGATAAGCACACAGCGGGACGAGCCTTTGAGTCTGAAGTCGCTGGCATCGCCGCCTTTAGCCGCCGTACCTGCTACGCTTTCCGGCGTCATATCCTTTTATTGCAAGTGTGTGCGTGTGTTCGCCGCTGCGACACACATTTTTTCACTGTCTCTCTCTCTCCTAAAAGAGCTGCGTCTTTTTCAAGATGCATAGATCCTGCGGCTCGTGCCGAGCCACACTCAGTGAAGAGGATCGCCATTCTGCGTTTCCTGCCTGGGTGAGGATCACGCGGCTCTCGCTCTCGTCGACGGCGGATGCCCTCACTGTGAGCTATTGCCTATGGTGACTCTGAGGACTCGCCTGGCATCATTCTCAGAGCCTGCACTTCAACCCGCTGTAGCGCCGCTCCGTAAAAAGTGCCGTGCCCAGCGCGGCCTCGAGCCTTCTCCTGCCCGCCAAAGCTCGCCGGTTCGCCCGCCAGCTTCGCCGGCATCGCTCGAGTCCCTCACCGACGGACAGCGGCCGCCGTCTGCCGCCGCTTCCGCCATTGAGGTCGACGAAACAGCCCCGAGCCTTCTCCAGCCCGTGATAGCTCGCCGGTTCGCCCGCCAGCTTCACCAGCTTCACTCGAGTCGCTCGCTGACGGACAACGGCCGCCGCGCGCCGCCGCTTCCGCCATTATGACGACGAGATAGCTGCATCTGTAGAGAAGGCCAGCTTCAAAACCGCGGCTAGCTTTCTTTACGTTATAAGAAAGCTACCCCACCCCCGCCCCCCGTGGGCATGCGTCACCGGCGAAATGAGGAAAGAGTGTGTTTTTAGTCCCGCCGAGGTCGGACCAATCTCCATTTCTCAAACATTTCTCAGCTCCTCTTAGTTTGAGCGGCTGAAAATGTCAATATTGCAGCAATGAGCCTGTTGTATAACACGCACGCCTGCAAACAAACGCCAACACACACAAACTGTGATGACGCTCTCTTATCTGCTCGAGCTGTTTTAAGCTTTTGTCATTTCCCCCTGTGGCTCAGTGGCGAAACCCAAAGCCCTTCGCACGGGAGACCCGTGTTCGATCCCAGGTCTCGCAGCAGATAAAAATTTAGTCTCGCTGCGGCCAGACTTGCACCGAAACTTTTCGCTCGTTCAGTTCCAAGAAAATGTGACTGTTCCAGTGTATTTTGCAGTAAACAAGCCGGTACCATGGCCCGCTTGCCTGCACAAAAATGCCGTTTCCACGGCGACCCAGAAAAATCATATAAGCAGTGTATTTTCTGGTATTCCGGCCAAAGCCGATGGTGTTATGAGTGTAATAAAAATGCCCACAGCCCAGTGTTCATTTCTACACACAAACACAGCCCGCCACAGTGCAGGGCACGCACAAATGAGATTGACTCATGTCATTGTGCATTAAATGTAGTGAATGTGCCCACAACCCAGTGCCCACAAACACTACACACTGCATGCGCCACGTTTTCTGTAAAACGAAACCAACACACATACAGTCAGCTAAAACCCACGGTGTTTAAGTCTCGCCGCGGCCAGACTCCACCGAAACTTCTCGCTCGTTCAGTTCCAAACGATGTGACTGTTCCAGTGTATTTCGCAGTAAACAAGCCGGCACCACAGCCCGCTTGCCTGCACACAAATGCCATTTTTACGGCGACCCAGATAAATCCCAAAAGAGTGTATTTTCTGGTGTTCCGGCCACGGCCGATGGTGTTATGAGTGTTGTAAGAATGCCCACGTCTCAGTGCCCATTCCCACACGCAGACACAGCCCACCACAATACAGGGCTAGAACGAATAAAATCGACTCATGTCGATTGTGCAATGAATGTAGTGTACGTGCCCACGACACAGTGCCCACAAACACTACACGAAGCATGTCCCACGGTTTCTGTAAAAACGAAACCAACACATTTTCAGTCGGCGCGAGCCGACAGTGTTCTCAGTGCAGTGAGTGTGCCCGCTATCCCGCGCCCACATTCCCTCACAGACATGCCGAAGCCCACGGGGTTCGTCCCGCTCGCCTTCTCTCCACAATCTGTCAGAGAGAAGCCGAGCGCGGTCGGGCTGCCCGCTGTGATCAGCGCACCCCCCGCCTCGCGCATTGCAAACACAGTGTTTGTTTCTCAGCACACCGGAGCTCTCCGGCCGCCGCTATGCCGCGGCCAGAGCCCAGATTTCATTCTACCTCTAGCTATTCACGCACATGCGTGGGCAAAGCTTCCCGGGGTATCAGAATGGGTGCTGAACACTATAAAAAGAGGCTATTCGCTGCAGTTCGCTCGACGCCCCCGCCGTTGTGCGGCGCGAGTCGAAACGACGGTAAAAAACGAAGTATCTCATCTACTTCGAGCCGAGATAGCGAAACTACTGAGCAAAGGGGCGATAGAACCTTTATCTCAGGCTCAGAGCGAAGGGGGTTTATACAGCAGGTATTTTCTGGTACCCAAAAAAGACGGGGGTCTCAGACCCATTCTAGATCTGCGACAGCTGAACAGAGCGCTCGCGAAGCGCCACTTCAGAATGATTACAACCAGGAAAATCCTCGCGCAAGTTCGCCGGGAAGACTGGTTTATGTCAATAGATCTGAAAGACGCCTATTTTCAAATACAAATAGCGTCACGTCACAGGCAATTCTTGAGATTCGCCTTCGAGGGCCAGGCATACCAATACAAAGTCCTGCCGTTCGGCCTGTCCCTGGCACCCCGTACATTTACGAAGTGCATGGACGCGGCTCTCGCACCCCTGAGACTCCAGGGCATGCGAATTTTGAACTACTTGGACGATTGGCTGATTCTAGCTCGATCACGATCAGAGCTCATAGAACACAGGGCCACATTACTCGAGCATCTCGAGAATCTGGGTCTCACAGTCAATTGGGCGAAGAGCTCGCTGTTTCCCAGCCAGAAAATTTCTTTTCTGGGAACAGTGCTGGACTCGCTATCCATGACAGCGCGTCTGACGCCAGAGCGCGAACGGGACATTCAGAGCGCCGCGAAATCCTTCCGCCGCGGCTCGGTTGTCCAGCTCAAAAGGTTTCAGAAAATGCTGGGCCTCATGGCCTCAGCAGCTTCAGTGCTCCAGCTGGGTCTGCTTCGCATGCGCCCACTGCAGCTGTGGCTGAAAGCGCGAGTTCCTCCCAGGGCATGGACCGCTGGTCGGTTTCGCCTCCGGGTCGATCTGAAATGCATTTCAGCTCTGGAACCTTGGAAGATAACCGACTGGTATCAGTCAGGTGTGAGTCTGGGGACTCCCTCGAGTGTGAAGGTGGTGTCCACGGACGCCTCCACCTCGGGATGGGGAGCGCTGCTCGAGGGCAGACCGTTCTTTGGCCAGTGGTCAGAACAGGAAAAGCTCCTACACATAAACTGTCTGGAAATGATGGCAGTCGACAACGCGCTACGGCGCTTCTGTCCCCAGATAATGGGCCACCACGTCTTGGTCCGGTCGGACAACATGTCAGTGGTGGCATACATAAATCGCCAGGGCGGCACCAAGTCCCGAAACCTTTACAGGCTAACGGAACGCCTCCTGGTCTGGGCTCAGCACAACCTGCTTTCACTGAGAGCGGCGCACGTGCCTGGTCACCTGAATCTGGGACCAGACAGACTGTCCAGAAACAATGTCCCAGCAGGGGAATGGTCGCTGCACCCGCAGACGATCCAACTGCTGTGGGAGACATTCGGCAGAGCGCAAATGGACCTGTTCGCGTCCCACGAGAACGCTCACTGTCCGAAATACTTCTCCAAGAGCAAGGACGCGCTGGCCCACGTCTGGCCCCGCTGTCCCCTCTATGCTTTTCCCCCCGTCTCGCTCCTGCCTCAAGTGCTGGAACGAATCAGGGAAAATGGATGCCCAGTGCTGCTTGTGGCTCCGCTCTGGACAAACCAGACTTGGTTCCCAGTCCTGATGCGGCTGACCAGCACTGCCCCGTGGCCAGTACCGTTGAGGAAAGACCTCCTCTCTCAGGCCGAGGGCTCGATTTGGCATCCTCGCCCGGAACTATGGTCCCTACATGCATGGGCCATCAACGGGTACCCGCTAGCCTCCCGGAGGGAGTGCTAAACACGATCACGCAGGCAAGGGCCCTGTCTACTAGACGGCTCTATTCCTCGAAATGGTCTGTGTTCTCTGCTTGGTGTCAAGCTCAGCGCTTTTCACCTGTAGACTGCGGGGTCACGGAAGTACTCTCCTTCCTTCAAGAGCTGCTGGATAAGGGCAGGTCCCCATCCACGCTCAAAGTGTACGTGGCGGCCATAGCAGCGTTTATAAAACCTGTGTCTGGCCAGTCACTGGGGAAGAACGACCTAGTCGTGCGATTCCTCTAGGGAGCTCGGAGGCTGAACCCTCCCAGACCTCCTTCAGTCCCGGTGTGGGACCTTTCTACGGTTTTGGAAGCCATGAAAGGTGCCCCGTTCGAGCCACTCCATTTGTCAGACATGAAGCATCTGTCTTTCAAAACGGTGTTCCTTTTGGCTCTCGCTTCAGTGAAGCGCATAGGGGACTTACAAGCGCTTTCGGTAAGCGCGTCATGTATGGAGTTTGGGCCTAATGACTCTAAGGTCATACTCAAACCAAGGCACGGGTACGTGCCCAAATCCCTCAACACACCGTTCAGGGCCCAGGTCATTTCCCTGTGCGCTCTCTCGGTTCATGATGAGGAGAAAGATGCTAGTCTCCTTTGCCCTGTCAGGGCACTGAGAGCTTATGTGTCCCGCTCGTCTGTCTTCAGACAGACCGAGCAGCTCTTTGTTTTGTTTGGCGGACGCTCCAAGGGCCTGGCCGCATCAAAACAGAGCCTATCCAGATGGGTAGTCGACGCCATAGCACTGGCTTACACTTCTAAGGGCCTGCAGTGTCCTTTGGGTGTCAGAGCGCACTCCACAAGAGGCGTGGCCTCGTCGTGGGCGTGGTATAGTGGGGTTACCTTGCAAGATATCTGTACGGCCGCGGGCTGGGCCTCGCCGTCTACATTTATAAGGTTTTATAACCTAGAGGTTCCCGCCTTACAAGCCAAGCTTCTGTCGGTTTAGAATTCAGTGCTATCTGCCCCGCAGTGCGGCCCAGATGCTGAGTTTGCCTGTGCATCGCTCACTGAGCGATAGAAACTGCCCCTTGGGTGTTGAATAACCCGTACTATTACCCAGTTCAGGCTGAACACGTTCACCCTGTCTGCGTGAAACACTGTTAACATAACTAGCTCCTGTAGGATGCTATTTTATTGGGAATGATGCTTGCAGCCTCTCTTCTCCGACTCTCTGTGAGTCTATGGTGATTATGCACTATATGAGCCCCGGGCTACTGCCCTTGGGACTTTGGTGTCGGATCCCAGTACGCACGGCGTTTTGCATTGTGTTCCCCATAGCGTAAGATATTACGCAGTACGAGAGATACTCTCGTAAGAGAACGTACTCGGTTACTAACGTAACCTCGGTTCTCTCTAGAGAGGGAACGAGTACTGCGTATCTTGCCGTGCATACACAGCTCTGGTTCGCTTCGGCGATGAAAACCAGTATACCAGCCTAATCGAGCCGTATTTACAAGGGCGGGACCACGCCCTTTCTGGCGGGACGTGACGCAATGGGCGCGAAGTGCCCCCATTGGGTATGTGTCACGCAGGGCCACTCTCGATAGGCTGCTGCTGTTGCCGCAGGGCAGCCAATAGGCACGCAAGCCGTCTTGCCTATGTCTGCATGCTGCTGCACAGCGTTTTGCATTAATTCAAAATTAAGGATAATTTTTGGCTTCAATATCTCGTGGAAAAGAGGTTCTCTTACGAGAGTATCTCTCGTACTGCGTAATATCTTACGCTATGGGGAAAACCTCTTTTCCACGAGATATTGAAGCCAAAAATTATCCTTAATTTTGAATTAATGCAAAACGCTGTGCAGCAGCATGCAGACATAGGCAAGACGGCTTGCGTGCCTATTGGCTGCCCTGCGGCAACAGCAGCAGCCTATCGAGAGTGGCCCTGCGTGACACATACCCAATGGGGGCACTTCGCGCCCATTGCGTCACGTCCCGCCAGAAAGGGCGTGGTCCCGCCCTTGTAAATACGGCTCGATTAGGCTGGTATACTGATTTTCATCTCTTCAGCGAAGCATCACGCATCGCTGGATCCGGAGTGAGAAGCCGCGCCGTCTGAGATAAGCACACAGCGGGACGAGCCTTTGAGTCTGAAGTCGCTGGCATCGCCGCCTTTAGCCGCCGTACCTGCTACGCTTTCCGGCGTCATATCCTTTTATTGCAAGTGTGTGCGTGTGTTCGCCGCTGCGACACACATTTTTTCACTGTCTCTCTCTCTCCTAAAAGAGCTGCGTCTTTTTCAAGATGCATAGATCCTGCGGCTCGTGCCGAGCCACACTCAGTGAAGAGGATCGCCATTCTGCGTTTCCTGCCTGGGTGAGGATCACGCGGCTCTCGCTCTCGTCGACGGCGGATGCCCTCACTGTGAGCTATTGCCTATGGTGACTCTGAGGACTCGCCTGGCATCATTCTCAGAGCCTGCACTTCAACCCGCTGTAGCGCCGCGCCGTAAAAAGTGCCGTGCCCAGCGCGGCCTCGAGCCTTCTCCTGCCCGCCAAAGCTCGCCGGTTCGCCCGCCAGCTTCGCCGGCATCGCTCGAGTCCCTCACCGACGGACAGCGGCCGCCGTCTGCCGCCGCTTCCGCCATTGAGGTCGACGAAACAGCCCCGAGCCTTCTCCAGCCCGTGATAGCTCGCCGGTTCGCCCGCCAGCTTCACCAGCTTCACTCGAGTCGCTCGCTGACGGACAACGGCCGCCGCGCGCCGCCGCTTCCGCCATTATGACGACGAGATAGCTGCATCTGTAGAGAAGGCCAGCTTCAAAACCGCGGCTAGCTTTCTTTACGTTATAAGAAAGCTACCCCACCCCCGCCCCCCGTGGGCATGCGTCACCGGCGAAATGAGGAAAGAGTGTGTTTTTAGTCCCGCCGAGGTCGGACCAATCTCCATTTCTCAAACATTTCTCAGCTCCTCTTAGTTTGAGCGGCTGAAAATGTCAATATTGCAGCAATGAGCCTGTTGTATAACACGCACGCCTGCAAACAAACGCCAACACACACAAACTGTGATGACGCTCTCTTATCTGCTCGAGCTGTTTTAAGCTTTTGTCATTTCCCCCTGTGGCTCAGTGGCGAAACCCAAAGCCCTTCGCACGGGAGACCCGTGTTCGATCCCAGGTCTCGCAGCAGATAAAAATTTAGTCTCGCTGCGGCCAGACTTGCACCGAAACTTTTCGCTCGTTCAGTTCCAAGAAAATGTGACTGTTCCAGTGTATTTTGCAGTAAACAAGCCGGTACCATGGCCCGCTTGCCTGCACAAAAATGCCGTTTCCACGGCGACCCAGAAAAATCATATAAGCAGTGTATTTTCTGGTATTCCGGCCAAAGCCGATGGTGTTATGAGTGTAATAAAAATGCCCACAGCCCAGTGTTCATTTCTACACACAAACACAGCCCGCCACAGTGCAGGGCACGCACAAATGAGATTGACTCATGTCATTGTGCATTAAATGTAGTGAATGTGCCCACAACCCAGTGCCCACAAACACTACACACTGCATGCGCCACGTTTTCTGTAAAACGAAACCAACACACATACAGTCAGCTAAAACCCACGGTGTTTAAGTCTCGCCGCGGCCAGACTCCACCGAAACTTCTCGCTCGTTCAGTTCCAAACGATGTGACTGTTCCAGTGTATTTCGCAGTAAACAAGCCGGCACCACAGCCCGCTTGCCTGCACACAAATGCCATTTTTACGGCGACCCAGATAAATCCCAAAAGAGTGTATTTTCTGGTGTTCCGG
The DNA here is from genome assembly GCA_026230005.1 of Gila orcuttii. Classification (NCBI taxonomy): domain Eukaryota; kingdom Metazoa; phylum Chordata; class Actinopteri; order Cypriniformes; family Leuciscidae; genus Gila; species Gila orcuttii. The sequence goes on from JAPDVR010000003.1 coordinate 30,218,118, forward strand.
CCACGGCCGATGGTGTTATGAGTGTTGTAAGAATGCCCACGTCTCAGTGCCCATTCCCACACGCAGACACAGCCCACCACAATACAGGGCTAGAACGAATAAAATCGACTCATGTCGATTGTGCAATGAATGTAGTGTACGTGCCCACGACACAGTGCCCACAAACACTACACGAAGCATGTCCCACGGTTTCTGTAAAAACGAAACCAACACATTTTCAGTCGGCGCGAGCCGACAGTGTTCTCAGTGCAGTGAGTGTGCCCGCTATCCCGCGCCCACATTCCCTCACAGACATGCCGAAGCCCACGGGGTTCGTCCCGCTCGCCTTCTCTCCACAATCTGTCAGAGAGAAGCCGAGCGCGGTCGGGCTGCCCGCTGTGATCAGCGCACCCCCCGCCTCGCGCATTGCAAACACAGTGTTTGTTTCTCAGCACACCGGAGCTCTCCGGCCGCCGCTATGCCGCGGCCAGAGCCCAGATTTCATTCTACCTCTAGCTATTCACGCACATGCGTGGGCAAAGCTTCCCGGGGTATCAGAATGGGTGCTGAACACTATAAAAAGAGGCTATTCGCTGCAGTTCGCTCGACGCCCCCGCCGTTGTGCGGCGCGAGTCGAAACGACGGTAAAAAACGAAGTATCTCATCTACTTCGAGCCGAGATAGCGAAACTACTGAGCAAAGGGGCGATAGAACCTTTATCTCAGGCTCAGAGCGAAGGGGGTTTATACAGCAGGTATTTTCTGGTACCCAAAAAAGACGGGGGTCTCAGACCCATTCTAGATCTGCGACAGCTGAACAGAGCGCTCGCGAAGCGCCACTTCAGAATGATTACAACCAGGAAAATCCTCGCGCAAGTTCGCCGGGAAGACTGGTTTATGTCAATAGATCTGAAAGACGCCTATTTTCAAATACAAATAGCGTCACGTCACAGGCAATTCTTGAGATTCGCCTTCGAGGGCCAGGCATACCAATACAAAGTCCTGCCGTTCGGCCTGTCCCTGGCACCCCGTACATTTACGAAGTGCATGGACGCGGCTCTCGCACCCCTGAGACTCCAGGGCATGCGAATTTTGAACTACTTGGACGATTGGCTGATTCTAGCTCGATCACGATCAGAGCTCATAGAACACAGGGCCACATTACTCGAGCATCTCGAGCATCTGGGTCTCACAGTCAATTGGGCGAAGAGCTCGCTGTTTCCCAGCCAGAAAATTTATTTTCTGGGAACAGTGCTGGACTCGCTATCCATGACAGCGCGTCTGACGCCAGAGCGCGAACGGGACATTCAGAGCGCCGCGAAATCCTTCCGCCGCGGCTCGGTTGTCCAGCTCAAAAGGTTTCAGAAAATGCTGGGCCTCATGGCCTCAGCAGCTTCAGTGCTCCAGCTGGGTCTGCTTCGCATGCGCCCACTGCAGCTGTGGCTGAAAGCGCGAGTTCCTCCCAGGGCATGGACCGCTGGTCGGTTTCGCCTCCGGGTCGATCTGAAATGCGTTTCAGCTCTGGAACCTTGGAAGATAACCGACTGGTATCAGTCAGGTGTGAGTCTGGGGACTCCCTCGAGTGTGAAGGTGGTGTCCACGGACGCCTCCACCTCGGGATGGGGAGCGCTGCTCGAGGGCAGACCGTTCTTTGGCCAGTGGTCAGAACAGGAAAAGCTCCTACACATAAACTGTCTGGAAATGATGGCAGTCGACAACGCGCTACGGCGCTTCTGTCCCCAGATAATGGGCCACCACGTCTTGGTCCGGTCGGACAACATGTCAGTGGTGGCATACATAAATCGCCAGGGCGGCACCAAGTCCCGAAACCTTTACAGGCTAACGGAACGCCTCCTGGTCTGGGCTCAGCACAACCTGCTTTCACTGAGAGCGGCGCACGTGCCTGGTCACCTGAATCTGGGACCAGACAGACTGTCCAGAAACAATGTCCCAGCAGGGGAATGGTCGCTGCACCCGCAGACGATCCAACTGCTGTGGGAGACATTCGGCAGAGCGCAAATGGACCTGTTCGCGTCCCACGAGAACGCTCACTGTCCGAAATACTTCTCCAAGAGCAAGGACGCGCTGGCCCACGTCTGGCCCCGCTGTCCCCTCTATGCTTTTCCCCCCGTCTCGCTCCTGCCTCAAGTGCTGGAACGAATCAGGGAAAATGGATGCCCAGTGCTGCTTGTGGCTCCGCTCTGGACAAACCAGACTTGGTTCCCAGTCCTGATGCGGCTGACCAGCACTGCCCCGTGGCCAGTACCGTTGAGGAAAGACCTCCTCTCTCAGGCCGAGGGCTCGATTTGGCATCCTCGCCCGGAACTATGGTCCCTACATGCATGGGCCATCAACGGGTACCCGCTAGCCTCCCGGAGGGAGTGCTAAACACGATCACGCAGGCAAGGGCCCTGTCTACTAGACGGCTCTATTCCTCGAAATGGTCTGTGTTCTCTGCTTGGTGTCAAGCTCAGCGCTTTTCACCTGTAGACTGCGGGGTCACGGAAGTACTCTCCTTCCTTCAAGAGCTGCTGGATAAGGGCAGGTCCCCATCCACGCTCAAAGTGTACGTGGCGGCCATAGCAGCGTTTATAAAACCTGTGTCTGGCCAGTCACTGGGGAAGAACGACCTAGTCGTGCGATTCCTCTAGGGAGCTCGGAGGCTGAACCCTCCCAGACCTCCTTCAGTCCCGGTGTGGGACCTTTCTACGGTTTTGGAAGCCATGAAAGGTGCCCCGTTCGAGCCACTCCATTTGTCAGACATGAAGCATCTGTCTTTCAAAACGGTGTTCCTTTTGGCTCTCGCTTCAGTGAAGCGCATAGGGGACTTACAAGCGCTTTCGGTAAGCGCGTCATGTATGGAGTTTGGGCCTAATGACTCTAAGGTCATACTCAAACCAAGGCACGGGTACGTGCCCAAATCCCTCAACACACCGTTCAGGGCCCAGGTCATTTCCCTGTGCGCTCTCTCGGTTCATGATGAGGAGAAAGATGCTAGTCTCCTTTGCCCTGTCAGGGCACTGAGAGCTTATGTGTCCCGCTCGTCTGTCTTCAGACAGACCGAGCAGCTCTTTGTTTTGTTTGGCGGACGCTCCAAGGGCCTGGCCGCATCAAAACAGAGCCTATCCAGATGGGTAGTCGACGCCATAGCACTGGCTTACACTTCTAAGGGCCTGCAGTGTCCTTTGGGTGTCAGAGCGCACTCCACAAGAGGCGTGGCCTCGTCGTGGGCGTGGTATAGTGGGGTTACCTTGCAAGATATCTGTACGGCCGCGGGCTGGGCCTCGCCGTCTACATTTATAAGGTTTTATAACCTAGAGGTTCCCGCCTTACAAGCCAAGCTTCTGTCGGTTTAGAATTCAGTGCTATCTGCCCCGCAGTGCGGCCCAGATGCTGAGTTTGCCTGTGCATCGCTCACTGAGCGATAGAAACTGCCCCTTGGGTGTTGAATAACCCGTACTATTACCCAGTTCAGGCTGAACACGTTCACCCTGTCTGCGTGAAACACTGTTAACATAACTAGCTCCTGTAGGATGCTATTTTATGGGGAATGATGCTTGCAGCCTCTCTTCTCCGACTCTCTGTGAGTCTATGGTGATTATGCACTATATGAGCCCCGGGCTACTGCCCTTGGGACTTTGGTGTCGGATCCCAGTACGCACGGCGTTTTGCATTGTGTTCCCCATAGCGTAAGATATTACGCAGTACGAGAGATACTCTCGTAAGAGAACGTACTCGGTTACTAACGTAACCTCGGTTCTCTCTAGAGAGGGAACGAGTACTGCGTATCTTGCCGTGCATACACAGCTCTGGTTCGCTTCGGCGATGAAAACCAGTATACCAGCCTAATCGAGCCGTATTTACAAGGGCGGGACCACGCCCTTTCTGGCGGGACGTGACGCAATGGGCGCGAAGTGCCCCCATTGGGTATGTGTCACGCAGGGCCACTCTCGATAGGCTGCTGCTGTTGCCGCAGGGCAGCCAATAGGCACGCAAGCCGTCTTGCCTATGTCTGCATGCTGCTGCACAGCGTTTTGCATTAATTCAAAATTAAGGATAATTTTTGGCTTCAATATCTCGTGGAAAAGAGGTTTTCCCCATAGCGTAAGATATTACGCAGTACTCGTTCCCTCTCTAGAGAGAACCGAGGTTACGTTAGTAACCGAGTACGTTTTCCCCGTAGCGTAAGATATTACGCAGTACTCGTTCCCTCTCTAGAGAGAACCGAGGTTACGTTAGTAACCGAGTACGTTTTTCGCGGTGCTGATAAGTCAATTCATTTCTTGGAATCATTTTGTTTCAAAATTGGTCAACCGGTTTATTTGAACCGGATGGGCGGTTCTTTTCGACCTTCGGGCTTGTTTAGTGAATAACTTTAATTGACTTTTATATAATAGTTTGGTCCACTCTCCCTCTTATTCTTATAATATTTTATGCCAAGGGGGATCAATATGTAATCAGTATGTATTAGAAACGTGTGGATTTATGGCTAGAGATGAAAACAGCCAGGGGCTTCAGGTACCTACTTTTTGAAATGGCACCGGTTGAAATACTGGCTCATTTCTTTCCCCTGGGCTAGATAGATGTTACCACAAAGAGGAAAGGGGGAGACCCTTTTTATCACCTTAGTAATGTATTTATTGAGTGTAAAATGTTAGAGGGACTGTTTTTAGCAAATCCAAACCTGAAATAAATATTTTATTTTAATGATCCAAAATTGCTTCCAAACAGCTAGTGATCAGCATACATTTCTGTTATGTGGCAAACAGCAACTCTGATTCAAGGGAGACAAAAAGGACATGGAAGTTGGCTGCTGGAAATTCAGCTTGATAATATGTTTTAGAATACATTTGTAATGAGGTTAGATGTTATGGGAAGGAGGAGGCGGGAACCTGCAAACATTCAACAAACTTTAATTCTAAAATAACACAAATACAAAATGAAAGTAAAACACAGTAGCCCCTCACGGACGACTGCTGTCAGTCACATATTACACAACACAAATCCAGGCCTGGCCTCTCTCGATCTCCACTGTCGTCGCTCCTGCTTTTATGCTTCCGCTCCGTGAGAGATACCAGACCGATGCGTTGCGCAAGTGGCGCTCATTAGTAATCATGCCACCGGCCTCGTGCCATTCTCCCTCGGCCCTCGGCCTCCTCCTGCTCGCCACAACATTCAAATAGGAATCAGCTATTTTAAATTGTAATAATATTTCACAATATTACTGTTTCTTCTGTATTTTTGATTGAATTAATGCAGCCTATAGTGACCAAACGGTAGAGTGTGGTTGTGTATAATTTAATTATTTTTAATAATTGTTTATTTTATTTTTAATAATTATAATTATTTTTGAATAATTTAGTTGGTTTTGTTTTTATAAATTACATTCAAAATCCATTTTACTCAAAAATCTGAGGAGACTAGATATTAGGCATACGGCTCAGCTCTAACAAAACAAATCACCCACCACAGGAGTGCAAAAAGATGAAACAAGAAAAAAGAATATGAAACAAGAAAAAAATATATTAAAAGACCAGAGAAATGCTGCAATCAAACCTAACAGCAACCCAATCCAACAGTATTCATGCAGCATCCCCTCTTTCTAAAAATAATGATCCAAATGCAGCTGCATGCAATTGGCACACTTGCAATTATTTCATAAATAAAGCAGAACATATAGCAGGATTTCAAATCCAAATTGCTCTTTTTCAAATTCTGCCTTTCAGAGATTTAGGACATTGGCTCCATATACAGGCCCGTCACGCACCCCAGTGCCTCTCTATGTGGACCTGACATCCAAGTAAATCTTCCACTCAAAGTATTGCTCGTGAAGTATTAAGCAACTGATTATTTCTCTTCCGTTGAGGAAGTCTAGTGAGAGAAAACACCACCAGAACAATCAACGCTCCATTCATCCGCACATTCTTCCGATTTCTCAGATGCTCAGAATCTACTTGCCATTCTAAAATTCAATCCGCAGATCCATTTTCTCTTTCTCCAATCTTTAAGTCCTATACAGGGACACTATCCGCTTTAATATCAAGCGTAGCAAAACGGATTTGTTAATGAGCAACCATTCGATGTTCATCGTTAATTTACCCACACCCCTCTAACCTAACCAGTCCGTTTCCTTTTTTTCAGTTCACAAAGTTCCAAAATTTTCTCTTCTTCGTCAACGACAATAATACTCCCATCTCTTTATTAAAAAACATGGGTTCCAAAATGCTTTCCAAACAGACATAATTTCAAACCTGTGACACCAAGAAGCTCATCATTTGCCTACTCAGCAATTTAGTTACTGCGCACGTGTTCATGAATCGATAAATTTCACCTGCTCTCCTCCTTACCTACGCAATTGCAGAAATTTCCCACTCCACCCTATATCTCCGATCAAGTGCTGCGAGCCCACCTAGCGTGGGTTTCCCTTCAGGTTCTCCAGTTAAACTTTCATGTCTCACTGCCGCAGCAGTGCTTTCTTCCCTTATCAAAATACATTTCTCTCACTAGCGCAGTAGTGATTTCAGCTACTGGTCTAGCACCAGTTTTCAGAGTAAACTTCGTTTCTCACTGCCGCAGTAGTGATGTTGGCCACTTATCTCACAACAGCTTCAGAGTAAACTTCATTTTCACACTACCGCAGTAGTGATGTTGGCCACTTATCTCACAACAGCTTCAGAGTAAACTTCATTTTCACACTACCGCAGTAGTGATGTTGGCCACTGGTCTCACATCAGCTTTCAGACAATTTTATTCCCCATTGCTGCAGCAGTGATTTCAGCCACCGCTCTCAAACCGGCTTCAGAGTAAACTTCGTTTCTCACTGCCGGAGCAGTGATGTTAGCCACTGGTCTCAGCAGCTTTCAGAGTACATTTCTCTCACCTCCGCAGTAGTGATGTTGGCCACAATACAATGCAAATGTTTAGGTTTAGCATTTGTATTTCAGCAAGAGACTGCTGCAAAAAAGCAATCACCTTTCCTGTTTAGATCCCTTTGTGAGCCGAGTGACTACATGCATGTTTTCACCTGAATGTGATGTCACGTCTCATCCCATCCGTACACATCTCTTTCACGTGCACGCAATCAGAAGTTCCTTGGCGACATATAAGAGGAGTTGGCAAAGAGCCACAACAACACCAGCCCCTAAAATAACCATTACATTTTCATGAGGTACAAATGTTATTTTTTTGTGTGCTAAGCTTGATGTATTGCCTCCTGCAGAAACAGACAAAATTGTGCAGTGTACCAGAGAGTGCACCCCTTCCACAACCTCTCTCGTGTGGTAATGTTTTTGTTTGTTGGCGCAGAAGGGAAAATGTAAGTCTGAAAATTCTGAACTGCTGCAGTATGTGTACGGGCGAAAAAAGATCTGCATTTTATTATTATTATTATTATAGATTTGAACCAGAGTGAGCTAGGACTGCTAAGATGCCCCAACCCTGCATACGGAAGACAACCTGTTCTGAGTGATATAACAGTGAATTGGTCAGCCATGGTGGCATCTGTGACCAGTCAGAGCTCTGGAAAACAAATGAAAGACATTGATGTGACTTGACTATGAAGACAGAGAGCTGAAGCGCCACTGGGCTTTCAATAAACTCCAGCACACGTGCTCATTTTTGTTTATTTGTCAAAGATCAGAATAAATAATAATGATATAATATAAGTATTTATTTTTATAATTATATATTAAAATATATTAAACTATTTTAAAGGATTAATAATAATAATAATACAAAAATAATTATTTATATATATAGCCAGCAGCCATATCACCCTGTAGCCAAAGACTGGTTGCCCACTGAAGCTAAGCAGGGCTGAGCCTGGTTAGTACCTGGATGGGAGACCTCCTGAGAAAACCAGGTTGCTGCTGTAAGAGGTGTTAGTGAGGCCAGCAGGGGGCGCTCACCCTGTGGTCTGTGTGGTTCTAACACCCCAGTATAGTGACAGGGACACTATACTGTCAAAGAGCACCGTCCTTCGGATGAGACGTTAAACCGAGGTCCTGACTCTCTGTGGTCGTAAAAATCCCATGGCACTTCTCGTAAAGAGGGGTGTAACCCCGGTGTCCTGGCCACTCCAATGGCCCTTGCTAATCATGGCCTCCTAATAATCCCCATCCATTGAATTGGCTCTATCCCTCTTTCTCCTCTCCACCTATAGCTGGTGTGTGTTGAGCACACTAGTGCCGTTGTTCTGTGGCTGCCGTCGCATCATCCAAGTGGATGCTGCACACTGGTAGTAGTTGAGGAAAGATCCCGACATGATTGTACAGTGCTTTGGGTTTATAGTAGTACATATGAAAGCGCTATATAAATGCCTCATTCATTCATATTATTTTTGTCATTAAAAATAAAAAAATATGTATTTATTATATAACATTTAATGTATTTAGTAAAACACATTTTTTTTTTGTGTTCAGTGCATAAGATCAGAATGGACACAATCAAAATATCAGCTGGTGAAACCATCAAAAGATCAAAGCCAGTTTCCTATGCGTTTCTACTTCTTACTAACATTTGCTCAATAGAAGACTACCCCTGTCATTACAAACAAGCAATTGGTATTTGTTTGACCTCCGAAACGCCTCCTCTTTGAAAACAGCAGCTCTCTTTGGGTCTATGTTAATAATAATCAATGTCTTAGGGGAGAATTTTTGTGCTTTCATTTTACACTGACGGACCCTCTAGTATTGTAATCATACATAATGATACGAGAAACGCTGAGACAGAAGAAGTACAGTGTATGAAAATTGCTTTGAGAAGATTTGCCTTTCTCTTGACACCCTATGAGAACAAATATATTTACGCTTTTCTCCTCTCAAGGGAAATAAGAGGGCTTTAATGTATCCTATAATGTCTGATGTGGGATGGATGCATGCTGCTAATAAAGTCTGAATTCTTATAAAGTGCTAAGCCTTTTCCCATAAACATGTACAATGTGTTTTATTGTGGTGTCTTATCTGTTGCAGTGTTCTCATAATGAATCACTCTTGGTAATGAAATGAAAAAAAGCAGACTGTCAAATGTCCAAGCTAAATAGATGCTCGTCAAAAGTAAACACAGATTAATCAATAATCTAATGTTACCAGTTTGTTTGCATTTAATCCCTTAGTTTCCTCTGTTCATTGTTTAGCCTCATTTATGTATGTGTGGTAGTGGGTGAGTTTGATTCCTTATTCTCCTGTCTCTTTCCAAGCAAATCGTGCGATCATTGCAGCCGCATTACGTTACAGACCTGAACTCAGAAAGGATTTAGAATATGGACTTACTTGTCGTCCAGTTGCTCTGCCTTGAGCAGAAGGACTGTCACCTCAAGGATCACACAAAAGATTTTCTGGATCTGGCATGCCTGACCCACTACCCGGACCACTCAAATATTATTTTAATCTTTATTTTAATAAATATTACTACAATTATAACAAATAATTATTTTAATAAACATTTTTACAATTTTAATCATTTTAAATATTATTACAATTGAAACTATTTAAAATAAAATTATATAAAGACATATATGATTGCATATATAACGCAAATAATTGTGCTCTGCATGAAACCATGCAATTAAGGTGCACTTTGGAGACAGAAGCACAGTGTTGCGTTGTCCTTGGTGATGAACTGTATTTGACCTCAGGGGAGCAGAAATTGAATATAAACTCAAGGTCAAAACTTTAAGCTTTTATATTTCACATCAAAGTCTGGCTCAAGACGAACTGAGAGTTCTTTGACCCACTTTGCTTTTGTTTAAAATACATTTCATTAGCACTGGAATCACCCAGGGAAAACATTACCTCACTAAAAAAAATGCACTCAAGACACGATTTCTGCATCTTAATAACCTCCAACTATAATTCTGGGACCTTGTTATCCAACCAAAAATTCAGTTGTGAATTTGAAAATTACTCAGCATGCAATGTCTCTCTTGCTGTGTAGTTATCAGAGCACTCTTTAGAGCCTTCATGCTCTGCTGGTCTTCCTGCAAGTGTTGGCCTCTAGTCCATTAATTATACCTCCACAAATAATTGGTGTTTACAACACTGCATGGCATGCAAAAATGTCATCTCGCTTGGGTAATTTCTGCTGACTAATGGATACATAAATTATTAACTATTCACTTAGCTGACCGATCAAGTGCTCTCCACTTGGCCCTTGAGATGGACTCACTTTAGATATCATTCATTTTAAATGAAAGCAACTCTGTCCAATTAAGAAGATGTGCCACCCTATGGGATCAAGCGGTCCGACAGCATAACAACATGAAAACTTTAGTGAGACATATGAGAAGCGCAACAGTCATCCTCCTAAAAAACTGAACAAAGTTTGTGCATATTGTTGTAAAGGGATAGTTCACCCAGAAAATGTATTGGTGAAGTATAGTTTCTGCAAAACTAGTGGCATAGTGGAATTACAAAAATACATCATATTTTGCAAACGCCACTTTTGCACCCACCACACACCAGCTTATTAGTGGAGAGGAGACAGAGTGATGAAGCCAATCAGTGTATAATATGGGGATGATTAGGAGGCCATGAGGACAATTTTGGCCAGGATGCCAGGGTTAAACCCCTACTCTTTTTCCTAAGGACATCCTGGGATTTTTAATGACCACAGAGTTTCAGGACCTCGGTTTAATGTCTCATCCGAAGGACAGTGCTCTTTGACAGTAGTGTCCCCATACTGGGGTGTTAGGACCCACACAGACCACAGGGTGAGCGCCCCCTGCTGGCCTCACTAACACCTCTTCCAGCAGCAACATGGTTTTCTCAGGAGGTCTCCCATCCAGGTACTGACCAGGCTCAACCCTGCTTAGTTTCAGTGGGCAACCAGTCTTGGGCTACAGGGTGATATGGCTGCTAACACCCCATAGCCACGCCTCAAACTCTTGCTATAGGTTAAGCTAGAAAGAGATTGACAGATCTTGGCGGACCGCTCTCAATGACAACTTGATTTTGTCCATCAGGAATTGATTGGATGGTTGAAACGTTGTGAAATCCTTGTGCCAGAGAAGACAAGAAATATTGCTGAAATAAGTGGGAGGGGAAGTTATTTTGATTAAAATTATAAGGGCACGTTCATTTCATTTCATGGTGACTTTAACAAACAGACAGCATTTTACATTGAGCTTCATGCCTTTCTCTCCAGCCAGTCCTTCTTCTGCAACCGGTTCATTGAATCAGTGAGTTGAATCTGTGAACTGAATCATTCAAATTTGAGAATTAATCATTCCAAAAGCTTTTGTGAACCTATAAACTGATTCACTGCTTATGATATATACAATTACAAACATATGTTAAGTCTCAGAACAATGCATGTCCCCAGTTGACAAAAATTGCTACGCTATGAATAATTTACATTCAACGTGTATTGTGCTCTCAGCTACAGCTAATAAAAATGCCCTCAAAACAGCAAATTAAACTAATAATCCCACAATTTCTCTTCAATAAAAGCTTCTTAATAATAGACTTTCAATTTTATCTAAATTCCCTACCATGGGAGGTAATGCATTTTTAAAACCATTAGATGAGCTACAAACCAATGAATCAATAATTTAGACATTTCATATGGCAAGCATCCACGCTTATTGGTTAAGACAAGCCTTAACAAAATGTTTTCCATTAGAGAGGGCATGCACTCTATATAGAGTACTCTTTAGTGACAGCCATTTTAAAGGGCTAAGTGCCGATTGGGTTATACAGCATAAAAATAATATAAATTATATTTTTAAATATATATATATATATATATATATATATATATATATATATATATATATATATATATATATATATATATATATATATTTTTTTTTTTTTTTTTTTTTTTAAATGCAACGGACAAGCAGAGTTGGAGAATGGATTATATTGTAATATATTATATTTTATTTTATTTTATTTTATTTTATTTTATTCATTATATTATATTATATTATATTATATTATATTATATTATATTATATTATATTATATTATATTATATTATATTATATTAATTTAAACATCAAATCTAATGTCTTTCATTAATCCTCCAGAAGGAATGATGGTGATACCATAGGTTAGCACATTTAAACACAGGAATAAGTGCATTTACACTATTCGCTGTACAATTAGTCTGTTGGACCGAACAAGGTGTCATGTAACATAACTCATCTGGAATGTTCCATTACAGTCTGATGGATGCAGGGACTTTCACGTCAACATCTTCAAAGAGGAAAGAATGTGAGAGAAACTACTGCACAGACCAACAAATAATATAAAATAAAAGTTCTCCACTGTTTCATGCCTTGTGCATCACTTTATGCTCATAGATCAGCTCTGAGGGCAAAATCTATAATTTAAGGTCTGCAGTCGTGGAAGTTCAGGATAGCCAAGTGGTGTTGCATTTTTCATTAAATTCAGAGAGACAGTGAAAGAAAATAGAAGACTTGTCAAAGCCTGATGTCTGGAAATGGGGATTAATGCAGAAAAGCATGTGCTATCGGGTCCCCAGCGCTCTACCTTCAGGGCTCCTCTGCTCCTACCCTCCTTTGTTGAGCAGTGCATATGTCAAGTCAAATAATACAACAAAGTTTGTTTCTAGAAGAAAATTACGCCATCGTCCACCTAAGTAAGGCAGATCAATAATATTGTTGAATATTAAATGTCCCCAACTAACCAAGCCAAAAGCCAAGTCAACAGTGGCAAGGAACCAAAACTCCATCAGGTGACAGAATGGAGAAACAAAACCTTGGGAGAAACCAGGCTCAGTCGGGGGGCCAGTTCTCCTCTGGCCAACGAACGAACGGTGTATGATTATGATTTAGGCAGCATTACAGGTCTAAAGTCAGATTGGATCAGAACATTAAAAATATTTATCCAGTTCCATCTGGTTGAAGATCAGAGTCATCACGCCGGTATGGAGACGAGTTTGTTGATGATTGCTGTCGTGTCTATGAGGCCTTCACAGGGCTGATGAGGCTGGCTCTTCAGGGATGCGTTGTGGATGTGTCCAGGCGCAGGTCGACTATTTGACGATGTTTATAGGGGTCCAATGCAGTATTGACAGAACGGGGCTAATATGGTCATACTTTCTGGTTCTAGTAAGAACTCTAGCTGCTCAGTTTTCGACCAACTGGACTTTGTTTATTAAGTGTGCAGGGCAACCACCCATAAGAGCATTATAATAATCTAACCTTGAGGTCATGAACGCATGAACTAACTATTCCGCATTTTTCATTGAAAGCATATGCCGTAATTTAGATATATTTTTAAGATGGAAGAATACGGTTTTACAGATGCTAAAAACGTGGCTTTCCAATGAAAGATTGGTATCAAAAAGCACACCCAGGTTCGTAACCGACGATGAAAACTTGACAGAGCAGCCATCAATTTTTAGACAGTATTCTGGAGTTTTTTTGCCCAATAATTAGAAACTCTGTTTTTTCAGAGTTAAGTAGTAGGAAATTACTAGTCATCCAATTTTTTATATCAGCTATGTATTATCCTTTAATTTTGTGAATTGGTATGTTTTGTCGGGCGAGAAGAAATATAGAGCTGAGTATCATCAGCATTTAAACTAATGCTGCATTGCAGCATTGAAAACTAATGCCATGCTTCCTAATGATAGCAGGTAGCATGTACAGTGTGAACAGCAACGGTCCTAGTACTTAACCTTGTGGTACTCCATACTGAACTTTTGATCGATATGACATCTCTTCATTTACTGCTACAAACTGATAATGGTCAGATAAGTATGATTTGAACCATGCTAGTGCAATTCCACTAATGCCAACATAATTTTCGAGTATATTCAAAAGAATGTTGTGGTCGATGGTATCAAATGCAGCACTAAGATCCAGTAACACAGAGAGATACAACCACGATCGTATGATAAGAGCAAATCATTTGTGACTCTTATGAGAGCTGTCATACAATGATATGGTCTAAATCCTGACTGGAAATCCTCGCAGATACCATTTCTTTCTAAAAAGGAACATAGTTGTGAGGATACTGCCTTTTCTTTTAATTTTGACAGAAAAGGTAGATTCGAGATCGGCCTGTAATTGACTAATTCTCTAGGATCAAGTTGCGTTTTTTTAATAAGAGGTTTAATAATAGTCAGCTTAAAAGTTTTCGGTACATATCCTAGTGACAAAGATGAATTAATGATATTAAGAAGAGGATCTATGACCTCTGGAAGCATCTCTTTCAATAGCTTAGTCAGTATAGGGTCTAACATACATGTTGTTGATTTAGATGATTTAACGAGTTTAGACAATTATTCCTCTCCTATAGCAATGCTGAAATAAATTTCTCCTCAGGGAGACTACAATGCACTGTCTCATGTGATACTGACAGTTATTGCATAGTTATAATTTTCTCTCTATTATCAATCTTGTAAGTAAAGAAGTTCATAAAGTCATTACTGCTGTGCTGCTTGGAAACGTCTGGTGTTGGAGTTTTATTTTTCGTAAATTTAGCCACTGTTTCGAATAAATACCTTGGGTTGTGTTTGTTTTCTTCTAAAAGTGTTGAAAAAGAAGCAGATCTAACAGTTGTTAAGGCCTTTCTGTACACAATCGTGCTCTCTCTCCACGAAATGTGAAAAACTTCTCATTTTGTTTTCTTCCAGCTACGCTCCATTTTTCTGGCTGCTATAGGCCCCGAGTGTGCTCGTTGTACCACGGTGTTGGACTATTTCCTTTAATCTTTTTTAAGCACAATGGAGCAACTGTGTCTAAAGTGCTGGAAAAGAGAGAGTCAATACATTTCTGTTGCAACATCGAGTTCATCTAAGCTATCTGGGATGCTGACGAGATGAAACTGATCAGGAAGATTATTTATAAAGCAATCTTTAGTGGCAGAAGTGATAGTTCTACCATATTTATAACACAGAGTCGGCTTTTGACATTTCCAAGCAATAGCCTATTGACATCATATCCATATCATATTGACATCTTATCCTATTGATAAAATCACAGGCTTCGCTTATCCAGTGTGAATGCGTACAAAATTCAGATGTGTAGGGTAATTTCTAATTCACACGAGGTCCCCAGATAATACTAATCCCATGCAAATAGTTCTTTTATGTTTAAACGGCTATAACCCTTTCCCTATATGCTGAAAAGTCACCAAATTTTGCAAGCAGATTAGAAAAAAAAAACTCAAACTGGTGTGCACATTTTAAATAAAAAGCCATTCTTCTTAAAAATGTGAGAGAAAGATTATTTGCATCTGTATAGACATTTTCATACAACTGGATATGATAAATTATGACAATTAAAAATGAGCTGATATAAATTTTCAGATGCATTTATTGATTTTGAATGTAGCCTACTTGCATACCTCAAGATAGTGATCATGATCATATGAGCAATCACTTGTTCATTCAAACGCATAACATGGCAAAATACAGTTTTATGAACATCTCATAAACTTCATGTGCACAGGGCTTGATATACCTGACCTCATTACACGACCACAGGTCATTGTCAAAATCTAGATCTATGAGCTGTGGGATGAGTAAGTAAAATGCAGTTTGTTGCCAGGTATTACTTTCTTGTCAGGCTCAGTTTATGGGTTTCATAAATTGTTCATGGCCGGCTCCTAATACACACAGAAGTCACTCCTACATCACTGCTAGAGAACAAGGGATAGCCAATGTCATTCAGTACAGAATGCTATATTTCAGTTACACCTGCTCGTGTGGAGATTAGACCACAATTCAAGAGTGTGTGATGGCAACCAGGTTTTTTCCAAGTGAAAAAAGGATTGAAGATACAAATTGAAAAACTGAAGTACAAAGATGATTGAAAGCAATTGTTCTGAATTGTGAAAACAAGGAAGTTCTGAAATCAACCTGTAGATTTCCTTAATGGAGGTCCAGGTTAATTCACAGTATGTTCATATTTCCTTGCAGAATTTTTTTTTAACCTTTTTAAAATTGCATTTTGTTTTTTATGGTACTTTTTAGTACGGCCATGTGGAAGCTTAACAAGTATTTACGTAGCCTAATCTATCCATCCATCAATACGTCTATGTATGTAAACTTTACCTTTTTGGGGTTACCAGGGGTGCAAAAATGGACTATGCAAAATACATACAGGGCATATGGGCAGATGACCAAAATACCAGATCGAGATGCAAATGATAGCATATCCCCTCAAAAGAGCTTGTTGAACCCCAATAGGGTGACCCAGGAAGTAGATAATTACACTGAAAAAATATTTTCATTCATCCAATTAAAAAATTTTAGGGTAATGGTTCACATCTATATTTTATTACTTGATCCAATGAAAAATAAATAACTTACCTTAACCAATATTTTCTATGTCTATAAAAACTATTTTATATAACTTGGTACAAAGTAAATTTTTCATGTTGAAGAAAGTCATTTAATTTCAATTCCTTTTTTTGATCTAAACAAAAATATATAGATTTAATCAAAACAAAACTTCTCATTTAAGAAATATGTATTAGAAATTATTTATTTTCTCCAATCAAACATATATAGATTTAATTAAACAATTATGTATCATTTTTTTAAATAAAGGTTAATAGAAATGATTAATTTTGAACAAACAAAAAGATATGGATTTAATAAAACATGTTTCCCATCAAGGAACATTGCTTAATATTTGATCTGATCCAAAATCTAATAAATAAAAAAAGACAAATTATTTACATTGCATAAAGATTTATTAACTTATTTCCACACATTCACAATTTCAGTGCTCAAGTGTCATTTTAACTTCAAGGGCTGGCAAACATTGACCTTAGAAAACAACAGCCTTATCAGCTTTAACCGAGAACGATGCAGTGAATTAGGGAAATGCAAGAATTTCTCAGTTTCAACACTACCAGAAATGCAGCTGTGATAAGTATTTCACTATCTCTGCTACAAATTATATCCAACTGTAAAAAAACACATCGTGTCAGACATTGGAATGGAAGTACATAGTTGTTGCTATACAACGCTATAATACTGAATTTCTGGATATATTCAAATGTCAGTTTCAATGTCTTGGGATATTCCAGATTGAAGGCATAATGGCGGCTCAGGAGAATGGCAACAGCATTTGCGACAGGGCAAGCCGCTCAGAACCTCTTGTCCCTCTAGATTAGAATGATGCCAATGTTTGTAGGTACACCTTGTGCATCTCTGATGACAAAGATTGACATGGCTTCTTGCTGAAGAAATTGTTCAGCCTCTTTCTTTTCTGATACCTGAAAAAGAATTTAAAAAGAAAAAAAAAAGAGAAAGAAAGAATAAGGAATGGATACAGGTTGGGTTTCCCCCCAGATTAAAGGTTAACAACAGAGCCCAAACTATTAGACGACATTCAGATGCTATTTTTTATTTGGATAACAAAAAAATAACTCAAACCAAATTGAATGCAAACACAAATGCACAAAATTGTATAATTAGCATCTACATCTAACTAATTATAAAATTATGTTTTTACTCCAATTCATTTTTGAAATATAAATATAACAAACTAAAACCAGTGCAAGGGACTCTGGTTTTAGTGGAAAGGTATTGTATCTCTATTTGAACTTTGCTTACAGACTGTTTTCAGACATATATCTGAACATAGTCTGATGGCTAATTTTGAAGTTGACCGCCTTAGCTAGAATTTTCGCATCGCTAAATTAATCTTGTCTTACCAGGAAATCCTTGATGAGGTCCTCCACTGCTTCTCCCATGTAGAAAATAAGACCTTTTAGTGCAATCTCCCTCTTTACAGCAATGTCAGTATCCTGCATCAAGATAGTAAAAAATATAAAATGAAACTGGTTAAGTCGATCCATGCATTTACTGTGAGTCTGTCAAAGTTTGCTTAAGTACACTTAAGTACAAGTCATCTACATTAACAAACAAAGTTAAAATATTAAGCATTTATATTCATTATCAACTGAATTCGGAAGTATGTTACTAACCTTGAAAAACGTATTAATGAATGACTGTTGCGTCGTGGCTTTAACGTTACTGCCCCCTGTGTCCTCTGGCTAGTACTATTTTTTTTTAAAACCAACCGACATCGCCCGAATTTAAAATATATAAAAAGTTTGCCAATGGAGCAATATTAGACAAATAAATGTTGTATTTCGTCAGTCATAACTGCGTTAGCCATACATTAAGCCAGTCCCTTCACATGTAGCTAATTCACTTAAGTTAGTTGATCAGGTTAACTGTTTTAACGGTTTTAACGTTATTTTTATGGCTGACTCGAGATAATGTTCGGTTCAATGCTTAAACGTTCAAGTTAATTAACGTTACCAAAAGGCACGGGTTTTCTTTTAACCTATGTTCCCTTTTGAAGTCGGTCAGGAATTAATTAACGTCGACATATTGTGTAAACTCAGCTAGCTAACACCAAGTTAACATTTTCAAACGAACAAGTTACATAGGCCTAGTATCTAACGTTACCAGATAACGTCAGTGCGCCATGTCTGGCATAAAATTAACAGGCTACTAAATACAACAGCACATTTAAATAGTTGTTCCCTTTCGAGAGGTCTCTCCTATTGCGTAAGTAGCTTACGCTATGGGAAAACTCCTTTTCTCGAGAATATTGAAGTCTTTATGTAAAACGCATTGCAGCTGCACAGCTGACAGCAATGAACGAAGGAGCTCGGTCATTGGCTGTGCTGCGGCAACTTGCTCGAACCAATGACGGGGCGACTCTGAATGCGCGACCAATGAGCGCGCTTCGCGCCCGCGCGCGTCAGAGCCCGCCAAGATGGGCGTGGCCAAGCTATATATTGGGCGCCCCGTCATGAGAGTTCTTTAGATTTAATCTCCTTCAGCGAACACCTTCTTCGCTGGATCCTCCGGATTATTGAAAGCCTTCGCCGCCGTGGAAAAGCATACCAGCGGGATTGCTACGAGGACGTTGGCACCTTCAGCCGCCTTCGAACACCATCCTACTGAGCCATCCGGCGCGCCACACACGCAAGTATTTTACATCTGTTCGCCCCGCGACATTTGTAAAAGAGCAATTTTTCTGAGGCTTTGTTTCAAATGCCTTCCTGCGCGTCGTGCAGAGACCTTCTCCCGGACGGGGATCGTCACATCATCTGCGCTCGCTGCCTGGGCCGGGACCACGCAGAAGCTGCTTTGACCAAGGGCGGATGCCCGGAATGTGACGACCTGGGTCTCTCCACACTGCGGGCTCGCTTCGCCGCTTTCGCCGCGAGCGAGCCCATCGCCGCCACCCCTCTGTTTGAGCCGCGCTTTTGAAAAAAAAAAAAAAAGCGCCGCTCCTGAACTGAACCTGAGCTCAGTGACGTCACGCCGAGCCAGTCTCTGCGTGCTTCACCACCGCTCTTGCCTTCCCCACCGCCGGTTCAGTTCACTCAGCCGGACCCACACCCCTCTAGCAGAGCGGTGGGCCTTGTGACTTTCGGCGCGTCCGAGGACGACGGGGGAGTGGATGACAGCCTGTCCATCGACGCTGCATCTGACGACTGGCCGGGCTCCACTTTCGACCCCGCCCCGTCGACACTAGCTAGCACGAGTGCGGGCTCCACCATGGATACGGAGATTATCCGCATCCTCTCGAAGGCCGTGGAGGACCTCGGGCTCGATTGGTGTTCTCCGCCAAGTCATGGAAAGCCCCCCACTCTGCGCGCCTAAAGCCTTCTTTTTCTTCTTCGCTCTCCTCAGTGGACGGCGCAAAGGAAAGAGGCTACGAGGGAACGCCGCCCCTCGAGGAGGCCGTGGCCAATCATCTCTGCCCGCCCTCCACCACCGGATGGAAAGCCAAAGCTTCCCACCCCTCGAAGCCCTGCCGCACTACCTCTGCTCTCGCCGGTCGCGCCTACGCCGCCGCCGGCCAAGCTGCATCAGCGCTTCACTCAATGGCGGTACTTCAAGTGTTCCAAGCCAAGCTTCTCCGCTCTATGGACGAGTCTGGCCCCGAGCCCGAAGCTTTCAGGGACCTACGCAGCGCAACTGATATAGCCACGAAGGCCACCGCCCAGTCTATTGGCCGTGCTATGGCTAATTTGACTGTTCTCGAGCGCCATCTGTGGCTGACTCTGACTGAGATGAAGGACGCGGATAAGGCGCGATTTCTCGACGCGCCTATCTCCACCAGCGGGCTGTTTGGACCGGCGGTTAAAGGTTTCGCCGAACGCTTCACTGAGGCCCAGAACGCTTCACAAGCTATGCGTCTTTTCCTGCCAAAGCGCTCCAGCTCATCGCAGAGCAGACAGAGACCGCCACAGCCGCAGCGGGCTAGAACAGCTCCCACCGCCTCTCAGCCCGCGCCTCAGGCTGACGCTCGACGCCGCTCGCGCTCTCACAACCGCAAGCCGCCTTCTGAGCGACGGGGTCCTCGGCCCAAGATTGTGCTGAACCCTGAGCCTCGAAAGCCGTCCTAGCCACAGAAATGAGAAGAGAGAGTGCGTGTCTCGCAAAAGCCGGAACACTCTCTCTGCAAAAGCTCAAACATTACCCAGTCCCCTTACAGGCGGCTGGATATGTCCATACAGCAGTCAATGGGCCAGTCACAGAGCTCGCTCACCTGCAAACAAACGCCGTTTTTACGGCGACGCACAGAAAACACAAAAAATAGTCTTTTTCTGCCTGCGTCACTAAGGGTTCACATGTCCACAAAGTGTGCATTCCCAGATACTGTCAAAACAGTGCCAAATTCATTCCCAGCTCAGGCTGCGCTTCCCATGAATGTAGATCACGTGCCTACGGTCATGTACGCACCACTACACACAAGCACTGTTCACACAGTTATAAATTCATCCCCAGTAAAAGTGGGAAACATTATAAAAGTGACGCGTGTGCCTACCACTGTTTATGCACCCCCACTTATAAACACTGTCCTTACAGTGTCAAACACAACCTCAGCTCAGGCAAACTAATAGAAAAGGGCGCTGTGGAAACTGTTTTTCCCCCTCTCTGAGCGGGACAGGTTTTTACAGCCGCTATTTTCTCGTCCCGAAAAAGGATGGCGGTCTCCGCCCCATCCTAGATCTCAGACACCTGAACAAAGCACTAATGATTCGCTCGTTCAGAATGTTAACAACCAAGCATATCCTCGCGCAAGTACGCCCAGGAGATTGGTTTCTCTCAGTGGATCTGAAAGATGCTTACTTTCACATTCCAATAGCGCCTCATCACAGGCCGTTTCTGAGATTCGCTTTCGAGGGACAGTCATACCAGTACACAGTACTTCCGTTCGGCCTGTCCCTGGCTCCCCGTACATTCACGAAATGTATGGATGCAGCACTTTCCCCCCTAAGACGAAGGGGAGTGCGAATACTGAATTATCTCGACGATTGGCTGGTTCTAGCACAATCAGAGAGTCAGTTAATAACACACAGATCTTGGATTATCAGCCATTTAGAATGCCTGGGTCTAAGAATCAATTTTGCAAAAAGCATACTATCTCCCAGCCAGAGGATTTCTTTCCTGGGAATAGTTCTAGACTCAATGCAAATGACAGCGCGTCTCTCATCGGAGCGCGCGCTCACCATCCGGCGCCTTGCAACATCATTCAGGGCGGGCGCGCGCGCCCCCGTCAAATGGTTTCAGAGGATGCTCGGTCTCATGGCCTCAGCATCGGCCGTACTCCAGCTAGGATTGTTGCATATGCGCCCTCTCCAACGCTGGCTCAAAGAGCCGCGTCCCTACTCACGCGTGGCGTTCGGGCCACTTTTTATTCAGAGCGAACCACGGCTGTATAAAAGCCCTGACGCACTGGAAAGCCGCTGACTGGTACCAGTCAGGCGTGAGTCTGGGTGTGAACACAAGGAGAAAGATGATAACGACAGATGCCTCCAAAATAGGTTGGGGGGCCCTTTACGAGGGCAGGCCTGTCTCCGGTTTTTGGTCAAACTCGGAGAAGCGCCTACACATAAACTGTCTGGAAATGAAAGCGGTCGCTTTGGCTCTCAGAGCCCTGCTCCCACATCTAAAAAACGAACACGTCCTGGTCCGAACGGACAACATGACGGTAGTGTCGTACATAAATCGCCAGGGTGGACTCAGGTCGAGCTCCATGCATTCAATGGCCAGGAGACTCATTTTATGGTCCCAGCACAACTTGCGCTCGCTGAGAGCAGCGCATGTGCCAGGCGCCCTGAACCAGGGGGCAGACATGCTATCCAGAGACAAGATTCTCCCAGGAGAATGGGCTCTCAACCCACTGACGATTCAGTGGTTATGGAAAACCTTTGGCAAAGCGGAGATCGACCTCTTCGCCTCCAAGGAGAACGCGCACTGCTCTCTTTTCTTCACGAAAAGCACGGACGCGCTCGCCCAAAGCTGGCCGAGCCGCCCCTTATATGCCTTTCCCCCGATCGCGATGCTGCCACAGGTCATCAGTCGGGTCAGAGAGGAGAAAAACGCAGTGCTGCTGATAGCCCCACTCTGGAAGAACCAAACATGGTTTCCAGATCTGATGCAAATGCAATCTGCACCACGGCCGATTCCACTGAGGCCAGACCTCCTCAGTCAGGCCAGCGGGATGATATTTCCTCCCCACCCCGATCTGTGGGCCCTTCATGCATGGCCGCTCAACGGGTTCCCAGGAACCTCGCGAGCGGAGCACTAAAAACCATCGCTGAGACGCGGGCGCCCTCCACGAGACGCTTATATGCCCAGAAATGGGAAGTGTTCAGTGACTGGTGTAATGCCAAGGGCCTGAACCCTGAGACATGCGAGATTACGAATGTACTCGTTTTTCTACAGGGCTTCTGGAGGTGGGCCGCACCCCCTCCACGCTCAAAGTATATGTGGCGGCCATCACAGCGTCACACGACCCTGTAATGGAACGCTTTCGACAAGCGCTGCCTGCCTAGAATTCGGTCCTAACGACTGCAGGGTCGTCCTTAGGCCGAAACAGGGGTATATTCCTAAAGTGCTCACCACTCCCTTCAGAGCACAGGTTATCTCCCTAACTGCGCTTTCGTCTCCAGCAGACGAACACGACGCTATCTACTCTGCCCCGTTAGGGCTCTCAGAGTGTATTTGGAGCGTTCTGCCCTATTCAGACAGACAGAACAACTGTTTGTATGCTTTGGCGGCCGTCTGAAAGGTTCCGCCGTTTCAAAGCAGAGAATCTCTCACTGGATAGTTGAAGCTATAGCGCTGGTTTACGAAGCTAAGGGACTTCAATGCCCCTGGGGAGTCAAAGCACACTCCACCAGGAATGGTCGAGCGGGATACCGATCAAGGATATTTGTGCGGTGGCAGGCTGGGCCTCACCGTCTACATTTATCAGGTTCTACAACCTACAGGTCCCGACATTGCATTCCAATATGCTATCAGCATGATGCTAGTTGAACTGCGAGTTCGCATCTAGATTATGTATGTGCTTGTGTCACACTGAGCGCCTTCTAGCCGCTCTGTATTTTTTCCCACATATAAAGCTCGCCTCTGCCGGCTAGTTGGATGATAACTTTGCTTTTCAGCTCAGGCACCTGCCTCTGGCTATCATAAGGCGAAGTTCAGCACGCACGGCGTTTTGCATGGTGTTCCCATAGCGTAAGCTACTTACGCAATAGGAGAGACCTCTCGAAAGGGAACGACTCGGTTACTAACGTAACCTCGGTTCCCTGAGAGGAGGGAACGAGTATTGCGTAAGCTGCGGTGCTTGTGCTTGGTTAGTTCGCTTCAGTCGTTTTAACCTAAAGAACTCTCATGACGGGGCGCCCAATATATAGCTTGGCCACGCCCATCTTGGCGGGCTCTGACGCGCGCGGGCGCGAAGCGCGCTCATTGGTCGCGCATTCAGAGTCGCCCCGTCATTGGTTCGAGCAAGTTGCCGCAGCACAGCCAATGACCGAGCTCCTTCGTTCATTGCTGTCAGCTGTGCAGCTGCAATGCGTTTTACATAAAGACTTCAATATTCTCGAGAAAAGGAGTTTTCCCATAGCGTAAGCTACTTACGCAATACTCGTTCCCTCCTCTCAGGGAACCGAGGTTACGTTAGTAACCGAGTCGTTTGTTTCACTTACCAGAGTTTTTCTGCGATGTAACTTGATTCTCAGAGTCTGGTCTGGTGCAGAAAAGTAAAGTGAGCCACGGAGCGCCCGCCGACTTGAAGAGCGGTCTGGTGACTGTCACTGCCTGGTCGAGATTTGTGTTTAATGCGCATGCGCTGGCCTGTGTGTAACCTTGAAATTGTACATTCGTCGAAACAAATTTTTCTTATTTAAGATCTTAATGAAAAATATTTATATTTAACAATGTTTTGAACTAATAAAATATAACTTAAAAAATAAAACAAATAATAGTAAACTTCAAAAGAAATTTATACACTTTTTGAAAAACCTGAGTGTTAGTAAATAATGAAAGAATATTCATTAAAGGATTAAAGATCATATTTGTTTTTTTCTAGGGGTAAAAGGAAAAATTCTAACATTTAAACATTTTTTACAAATAATAAAAGTATTGTTTATAAGCTTATTAAAATATTATTTATATATATATATATATATATATATATATATATATATATATATATATATATATATATATATATATATATATATATATATTAGGGCTGGGCAAGTTAACGCGTTATTATCGCGTTAACGCATTTATTAATTAATGCCGACAATTTTTTTATCGCACGTTAACGCAGTTTTTTTTTATTATTATTATTTTGAAAGTCCGTTGCTCACTGGCTCTGAATACACATAGGCCTACAGTCAAACCATGATCACAGGAGGGGTGGGATGTTGGTCAGCCAGCAAATAACCCACCCAAACAAGCAGTGGAGAGAGGCAGGTTCTCTCTGGTGAACAGTTAAAGGAATGCGCTCCGCGAGTGAACGACAGGCGCTCTATGGATATTACCTATAAAACCTATAGATAATAACTATTTAGATTCTGGAAACTCACTAACAGCGAGCCGAGGATCAGTCTCTCTTCTAATGATTTGTGCAGCGCGTCCTCTATAAAAAGTTATAGACAATTCAACTTCGGCGACGAGCGGGCGCGGGCGCGTGCTTCAGGCGAGCATGACCACAAAGGTTTCACAGGAACGCACCCGCTTGTCGCTGCACCTTGTGCTCGACCACTTCACCTCACTCTTGGCTGATTTATACTAATGCGTCGGACTTACGCTATAGACTACGCGTTGGTTTTCATTTATATCTCTGCGTCGTTGTCCGCGTTGACGCGCAATTACACATGCAGAGGGAGCATGTGAAACCCGGGGAGCGGTTGTAGCAATCACAGCGCTTGCGGTACACGTAGAATTGACGTTACATTTTTGGAGAGGTGCACGTCAGGGTACGCCGAAGTGTACGCACGCTACACAGCAACAGCGTAAGTATAAAGTATAAATTGTTTTTTTTTACTCTGTTTAATGTAATCTTACGTGGGAAACCATGGCATGACCAAACCTAAGCTACTATAAGTAACGTTGGTCGACTTATATAGTAGTGATCATGACCTCTGACTACTACATAGACTGTTTCTGCTGCTCCCTGATAAAAGATACCTGTTGATACCTGTTCAGAAAAAAACAAGAAAACTGGACTCGTTTTAACAAACTAGATAAAAGGTAATGCCCTGGCAGTGGCAAATAGCTTTGTTTAAATATTTGATTTGATTACATTAATGTTTAAGTTGAGATTTGAGATTACTGTGTAAAGGGAATACTGCTGGTATAAAAGCACCTTATTTGTTTAAAGTTATTGCACTTTTGTGTATATAGCAGTACATTTAAATCAAAAGTGCGCAATACACTACTTTAGAAGTCATTATTCAATTTTGCGCATAACAATACGATTAATTAATGCGATTAAAAATTTTAATCGTTGCCCAGCACTAATATATATATATATATATATATATATATATATATATATATATATATATATATATATATATATATATATATATATATATTGTTTTTTAAATACCAAATAAAGCAAAAGATGCACTTATCAGTTCAGCATATTAAGAAAGAACGATGGAAGCGAATGGTGACAGTTCCTGTCAGTACCTAACGTTTCTTTTTGTCTCTCACATAAAAAAAGAAATTCATAGAAGTTCGGAACAACATGACAGCTAATAAATAATGAGTTTTTTCATTTTAGGGTGAACTAACTATCCCTTTAAGAGCGAGTTCAGATACTCCTCGTGTAATCCAGACTATGGCTGTGTGTCTAACCCCAGTGAGCACCAACCTGGAAAGGATATAACGGCAACATAAGTGTGTTATAACGTCCCTATGTTACACAAAGGTAGGCAGTTGAGTGCACTAGGTTTTGAAACAGCCACAAAAGGACACAAGCTAGCTCACTAACCGGCAGGGTTTTGCCAAATTGTGTGATTTTATAATACTATAAAACGTTAATGTGTTACGCATGAAAATCAGTTACTCCTATACAGATAATTTAGCCAAAAGTAACAAACATCTCATATTAAAGGGCGAACTAGCCGGCTTTCGGGTTAGCCGGTTAGCAATAGCAAGGCCAATATAATAACAACGAACAAACTGTCAAACACAGCCAGACCGGCGCGGATAAAGCTAATTATCATCCACACGCTCAAATATTTATATTTAACAATGTTTTGAACTAATAAAATATAACTTAAAAAATAAAACAAATAATAGTAAACTGAATTGAAAGAAAAATTATGAATTGAACGAAGTACTGCTTGAAAACCTTTTTTCAGTGTAGGCTACTGTGATAACAATCACCATTGTTCCCATGTGCTAATGCATTTAACCCCAGGTTGCTCCAGGGGTGGGCAGTATCTGCAATTAGTGAGACACAATGGATAAATGCTAAAAAACAATTAACATTTGTTGACATCTTCCTTTTTGCCAACAAAGCTGCTGATTACCAGATAATCAGGTCAACTGTTGAGCAGACAGTCATAATGGTGCTAAATAACCAGTTAGCATTGGTGGACTTTTTGGTGGCTAGCCAAGCTATCTGTTTTATAATACATTTCATGTATGCTATAAAAAAAATAATAAAGTGTTATGATTGGTGAAAATGCTTCCCACAAGGACACATTCTTCATTTCATGTCACAGTAGTACATTTCCAATAATTCACCCTTACTTGGCGCTATGAAGCCATGATACTGTTGTAGCCTAGTGTTTTGTAGTGTATGTGCTTGATGTTGCTGCAAACATACATTATTTGATATAACTACATTCATCTAATTTTAGTTATAAAAAAACTCTAGAGCCTGCTGAATATAACCTTATGTGCTTGATTTTACCCTTTCCAATTTCGGCCGTTGGTCACACGGCTGTGATAACAGCGCCATCCAGTGTTGTGTTTTCTAGCTGCAGTCGCCGGAATGAAACTCCCCTGTGCAAAGACGTGACGTCATGGACAGCGTCACTCAAACACATACTAGCCATACAGCAGGGACACAGCAAACATTTTTTTATTGTTGCTATAGTGACCTTCCCTTCAGCCAAACCACCTGAGACCAGTTCATTTCAGTATTATCAGGTCACTCGGAAATCGAATGAAGAAAATGTCCTGTACAGTCATTCAAATGGCTGAACAATGTTATCATTTTATTACATTTTTGAAATAATGACCCTCTCACTTTCATGTAAATTATTAAGGCTTCTTGAGCTGTTAACCTCTGAGACAGAGGTCAACATGAACATTATATTGTCCTGTGAAACTACACTATAATTTAAGCATTAATGAATATGTCGCTTATATGAGTATTTTGTCTGCATTTTCAGCTTTCATATGTATTAATGAAGTTCTATCATTATTTGACTGTTAAACTCCTCAAAGTTACACCATAATAAAACAGATGACACTTTCTATAAAAAGGGTGCAAAATCGCTTCTTATTCCAACAAATAAACAGTGAATGCTGTTGTTGTTGTTTTTTTTCTATTTATTTTCTGAGGATTGGGGCTTTGTGCAAATGCAGTTTATAAAGTTATAAAGTTAACAAATGCAAATGTTTAAGCTTTCATTCCGTAGAAATTTGTGTACAAATGGAATGGGGTTGATATTAAGATATTATTTTCAAAAATGTTCATGATAAGGAGTTAAAAGAAACTTTTTATAAATAAAGAATCAGACAAATATTTTATTATTATAATTAAAATAATTTAAAATAGTAAAATATGACAATGAAACATTTAGCTGAACTTTAGCTATTGCTGAAGTTCGTTTAATAATGTATTTTTGTTTAGTGCATATTTTCATTTTGTTCACAAAAATTCGTTTCAGACTGACAGACCCCTGAACTATTATTATACGTTGACTTATTTTCTGTGTTGGAATATAAATTACCACAAGAGGGCAGTTGAGCATCAGTTATTGAAGCATTTCACAACAAACACAGCCCATGCCAATGACAAAACTCACAAGAATCACAGTGATTTGAAATATTTTCCATCTATGTGTTATAGATAGGTTTACATCAAATAAAGGTTTAGATTGTCAGGAAGGTTTTGCAATCACTCGTGCCTCTGGCTTTCACCTGACCAGTTTAGCAAAACTCACAAATATGCATTACATACATGTGCAAATTCTAGTGCTATGACAATAGATATTTAAAGATCAATATAATCACTGAACAAACAAGAATCACTGTTTTAATCATTAAAGTTGCTGTTATCAGGCTCATTTTGGGTGTGACACATTCTGTTTTCGTTAAACAAAACATACACACTTGATGTGAATATACAAATGTAGCTTTAATAACTTAGCCTACAACTTTTGAAAGTTGTTTTTTTTTAAATGGCAACTGTGGTTTCATTATGATGTTCTAAATAATCTAGACTATTTTCCTTTCCAACTTGACTTTACAAAATGTTAGCTTTACTTTCTGACCTTTAAATAAATTAAATGCCTTACATGTCAATTCAATCAATGATTATCACTTTTTTAGAGCAATCAACATTAGATGCTTGTCAAATGAATCATGAAATCAAGAACCAAATAGCCAATACTAATATTACAGAAACAAAAAGCAAATTCTCTGAAACATTTGTAACTAAATGTTTGATTGGGGTTTGACAACATACACTCCACATCATGATTCCCCACCACCTGCGTTTTCTGAAATGCCAAACACTCAATCTAGAAGTGTCAACATGAGGATCATATCAACTAATTGGTCATTCTACATAAAGCATCTTATATCAAGAAATAAAGACAAGGGGGATATAAAATGCATACTGTTAGATGAAGGGTGATATGAGAGAAAAGGAGCACACACTCTAATCGCCCAGGGACTCATTTTGACATATATTTCTACTTCTAAGAGGGTCAGTATCCAGCTTGACTTCTATACATCAGTACAAAGCGTGCAGCTCTCCAAATCCTCTGGCCTGGATTTGAAAAGCACTTAAAGGACACTTCAATTTCAAGACGACACAGTTTTTCTCTACTTCAGTATACCTCTCCTGAGACAGCCATTCTTATAGCACAAAGACTCACCTAACCCCTAAACCAAATCACAACAGCCTTGAAATGTAAAATGTCAACAATTGCACCATTTTATCATTAGCCTCGCTTGCCTTGCATTTCTTTTAATGTCTATGTGGTTCCTAAAAAAAAAACAGTTCTGGCTGAATGCGTTATATCATTACTGCAATATCATTACTGCAACTATTTTAAGTTCACATAAACATTTAGATCAGCAGCAGTTTCAATTATGACCAATAATGTTGCACATTTCTAAAATGATCACAACAGAACTGCCATTCAGTGAGTGCAAAGAAAAACTGAAAATATACTGATGGGAAATGAGATGATGCTGACATTATTATCGGAGAAAAAAGAAAAAAAAGTTGTTAGCTTGGCACTACTAGGAATCGCAACTAGGAGGTACTGTGAATTAAAAATAGCCTATTAGATGTTGTAATCCTGTAGTTAATGTTTCCAATAAACTGGATACTGACAGCATCATACAACTCAAAACATGATGTCACTTAACTGATGAGATTCATTTTGTGCTAAGCGCAAAAAGAAACGAGTCAACATGCATGGAGCGTTATATGGACTAGCCTCCACAGTATGCAATATGCAAGTGTACTGCGCTCCTTGTTTCCTTTTGAGGGAACGCAAATGTTGAGGATTAAGTGGCTTTTATTCAAGCAGCACAAAGCATACAGAACAAGAACTGAGCTCAGAGCATTCTGTTGCGTTTATGGGTTGGGGAGTCTGTGATGACGTCGGCGCACTGGACCGAGGTCCGCTTCCTGGTGCCGGCGCTGCCAAGGTGGAGGGCCATCTCCTCCGATATGAAAGTGTTTAAGTCCACATCGTGCAGTCCATTCCGTCTGCGCCCTGCATTTGAGCTGCCGCTGACGTGAGTCGGAGAGCCGGGAGTGCTTGAGCGGACACTGATGCCGGCCATTGCTCCACTTAGACCTGGAAAAGAAAGATAAGATTTAATTTATCATCATCATCATCATCATCACATGCACCTTTTCCACATGTCAATGCCACATTTGCTACCCATAATAATGATACATTTTAAACATGTTGTGGCTGTTATTTTACAAATCCTCTAAATAAGAGATGGTAACAACTGTAGGTAATGTGAAGGCAACTTCATGTTTATAGTGTATTACTGTGATGCAATGTTTGTAGAGGTGACACGCTGTGCTTGAAAATAAACCTTAAGGTCCTTTCAACCAGATATCTTACTCTAAAAATACTATGGAACGTACAGTCATTGAAAACTTGTACTTGAACCATGTCTGACAGAATGCAATGTTTAAATGTCTGACGGCCTGCACAAAGATTTCTCAACTTGACAAAAACATGAATGTAAATATATAAATAATAATATATATAAAATACTAATTTACATGCTGGCATTAATCTTTCATTGATGAATAAAACATTTTTATTCATATGTATTGTAAAAAGAACAGCATTTATTCAAAATAGAAATCTTTTCTAACAATATATTTTTACTATCACTTTTTATCAATTTAACACATCCTTGCTGAATTGAACTATTAATTTCATTCAAAAAATAAATAAAAATTACTGACCCCAAACTTTTGAATGGTAGTGTATATTGTTACAAAGGATTTATATTTTAAATAAATTCTGTTCTTTTTTAACTTTGTATTCATCAAAGAATCCTCAAAAAAACTATCACAGGTTACAAAAAAAAAGCAGTACAACTGTTTTCAACATTGATAATAAATCATCATATTAGAATGATTTCTGAAGGATCATGTGACACTGAAGACTGGAGTAATGGCTGATGAAGATTCAGCTTTGCATCACAAAAATAAATTATATTTTAAAGTATATTAAAAAAGAAAACCATTATTTTAAATTGTAATAATATTTAACAATATTACTGTTTTTTTTCTGTTTTTTTGATCAAATAAATGCAGGCTTGATGAGCATAAGAGACTTCTTCCAGAAACACTAAAAATAGTAATGTTTCCAAACTTTTGACCAGTACTGTATATATATATATATATATATATATATATAAGTGGGGAGGAGAAAAAGATATCAATAACCACCATTATGTATTCTACAAAGTGCAGTCACTAAATGTTGAGACATGTCATATGGTAATCATGTTTAGTCAGTTGCATCTTAACTGTGATCGGGCAGTAATATTTACCATGTAGTGCTATGGCCTCACAGAAGGGCTGTAAATCAGTCTCTACAGATGATACGGAGTCCGATGAAGGTGGTCTGTTAGGAGAATGGACAGTCAGTTTGGGGGCAGCTCTAGAAGTCCTTGGTGGTGGCGCTTTACCACAAAGGAAACTTATCAAATCTTCCCTTCGTATAGTTCTCCTTCGCTTTTTGACCCAGGCCAAAACATCTTTATTACGTCGCTGATGACCAATCTGGATTCCTAAGTCAAAGCTTCTCTTATGTGCATCAACACTCTCTGTTGAACAGATTACATTCATTTAATTATTTATGCAATGTATACAACAAACAACAGTGTGGGAAACTAGATATCTGCAAACTCAAATCTTTAATACCTTTGTAAAGATTAGTCACTGCTGTTGCAGCGTTCTGAAACGGAGACCACAATGACAGTCCTTGCTGATGACAGACTCGATCTGCAAGACAGGAATAAATCATGCTCATGTGACCTTAAAGACAACAGAGATTACTCAAATAAATTAGGTCCAGAAAAGTATTCAGACAGGATTTCTATTGTTAACCTTTACACTATAAGACTGGGAAAATCATGGTTTTCTAAATGTGTAGACAATACATGTCAAATTCATCTGGTTTTGCAATGGATTAAACCATGTCCATGCTATTTATAAAGAGACAATAAAGGCTTAGTTCACCCAAAAATTTAAATTATCCCATAATTTACTCACCATCAAGCCATTCTAGGTGTATATATGACTTTCTTCTTTCAGCCAAACACAGTCGGAGTTATATTAAAAAATATCCTGGCTCTTCCCAGCTTTATAATGGGAGTGAATGGTACTTGTTTTTTGAAGCCCAAAAAAGTGCATCCATCCATCATAAAGTAATCCATACGGCTCCAGGGGGTTAATAAAGGCATTCTGAAGCAAAACATTTTTGTAAGAAAAATATCCATATTTATAACTTTAGAAACTATAATCACTGGGTTCCAGTAACGGTCCCAGTGACCTCTGACCCGACGCATGACGTAGACGTAGGATGAGAGTAGACACCTCTCGCGGTTCAAACAAATTGGGCTGGGCAACAAACTCAAGATTCTCTGACATTTCTCTTTAAAAATTCTCATTTTGGACCTCTAATTTTTGTGACCAGTGGTGTTCTATACCCTGTGCTTCAGCGTTCGTCAATACGTCATGCGTCAGGTCAGAGATCACTCTTTGGCCGGAACTAGACGCGCATACGGACACAAGTGATTCTAGTTTATAAAGTTATAAATATGGATATTTTTCTAACAAAAACACATCGCTTCTCTTCAGAAAGCCTTTATTAACCCCCTGGAGCCATATGTGGCTTGTTTGGGCTTCAAAAACTCAGGCTCTATTCACTCCCATTATAAAGCTGGGAAGAGGCAGGATAATTTTTAAAAACTCCTATTGTGTTTGGCTGAAAGAAGAAAGTCATGTACACCTAGTATGGCTTGAGGGCAAGTAAATTATGGGATAATTTTCTTTTTTGGGTGAATTAACCCTTTAAGTCCCAAACCATAACAATTGCTAATTTATTGCTAAAATAAAATACACTTTCCATTTTATACATTTGTACAAGCACAAGCTGCAATTAAAAGGATACTTCACATAAATAAAAGAATATTAGGGATTGACAGTCTAGGTCACTTTTCACTCCCACTGTATGGAAAAGGTTGCAATAAAATGAATTGTGACTGGGGTACCTAACATTGTCTAACATCTGCTTTTGTGTTCAAAAGAAATTCATACACTTTTTGAAAAACCTGAGTGTTAGTAAATAATGAAAGAATATTCATTAAAGGATTAAAGATCATATTTGTTTTTTTCTAGGGGTAAAAGGAAAAATTCTAACATTTAAACATTTTTTACAAATAATAAAAGTATTGTTTATAAGCTGATTAAAAATATTATATATATATATATATTGTTTTTTTAAATACCAAATAAAGCAAAATATGCACTTATCAGTTCAGCATATTAAGAAAGAACGATGGAAGCGAATGGTGACAGTTCCTGTCAGTACCTAACGTTTCTTTTTGTCTCTCACATAAAAAAAGAAATTCATAGAGGTTCGGAACAACATGACAGCTAATAAATAATGAGTTTTTTTTTTCATTTTAGGGTGAACTAACTATCCCTTTAAGAGCGAGTTCAGATACTCCTCATGTAATCCAGACTATGGCTGTGTCTAACCCCAGTGAGCACCAACCTGGAAAGGATATAACGGCAACATAAGTGTGTTATAACGTCCCTATGTTGCACAAAGGTAGGCAGTTGAGTGCACTAGGTTTTGAAACAGCCACAAAAGGACACAAGCTAGCTCACTAACCGGCAGGGTTTTGC
This sequence comes from Gila orcuttii, assembly GCA_026230005.1. Taxonomy (NCBI): domain Eukaryota; kingdom Metazoa; phylum Chordata; class Actinopteri; order Cypriniformes; family Leuciscidae; genus Gila; species Gila orcuttii. The sequence goes on from JAPDVR010000003.1 coordinate 30,252,012, forward strand.
CAAATTGTGTGATTTTATAATACTATAAAACGTTAATGTGTTACGCATGAAAATCAGTTACTCCTATACAGATAGTTTAGCCAAAAGTAACAAACATCTCATATTAAAGGGCGATCTAGCCGGCTTTCGGGTTAGCCGGTTAGCAATAGCAAGGCCAATATAATAACAACGAACAAACTGTCAAACACAGCCAGACCGGCGCGGATAAAGCTAATTATCATCCACACGCTCAAAAACAAGCCTAAAACGCTGCTTTTGATGACGTTAGGGGCCAAATGATACCGGTAAGTTGTGTGTTTTTGATCGAAAGGTGTGGTTCGGTCGAAAAACAGCAAGTTTACGAGATTTTTCTAGACGCGGAAGGTCTTTTTAGTCGAGCTGCTGGAAGTATGTGGGCCGCTGATAGGGTCTGTTTCTCTGCCCACAGACCTTTATAAAGTTGCGCCACCGCCGTAGCGGAATTCTGAAAGAGATGCCAGAGTTGTTCCTGGTTCTGGTCCACCGCCTCCTCGTTCGGCTCTTCCCGTTCGGCCTCTGCCAAGCATTGGCGCTCCCATTTGGAGAACCAGTGTTCGGGTCCGTGTTCGTGGATCTCCGCTTCGCTCTCCTCCTTCTTCTCCTCCATGATGAATACTGAGAAACTTCGGTGAACTTCTATTCGTTTTTTTTTTGTAATTTCTTGCTCTTGTGGGTTAATTCTAGTCCTTGAAATCACGCAACTCCCGATCAGTGTCGGTTAATATCCTTATTTCTGGATTTACGGGCCTGAATTAAAACGAAATGAAGTGAAATGTTTTGTCTTTTGTGACGCCGAAATGTAATTACCCAGGACAGTCACTGTCTACCCCCGGTTAGAGGACCGCTTTTGCCCTGCGCAGTTCCTCGATGTAGGCGGATCATATTTAAAACACGCCCACTTGTTTTGCGCATGCCCGTTTCAACTCTGCTCTAAAAAAAACATGAGAACCAGAAAGTAAAAGGAACCAATGGGTGGAGGCATCTTAACATCCAGCTCCCCCTCTGGATATAACGGGTGGAGCTTGAAGGTCCAGCCACACCCTAACTCTAAATCGAATTAGGTTGAGCTCCACCCATTAGGTTCAGAGAGGGGGAGCTGGACGTCATTTAGCTCTGCAGCGCCAGCGAGCACCACTTGAAAAGTATCACACTGAATCAAACTGAAGATTATCGCCTAATAGGCCTACTGTATGTCGTGCTACATGCTAACATTAAAACTTAAAACACGTATAGTTACGTTTATTAATACTTTTAGGTGATCTGTAAGACATTAATGTTTGCAGTCTGTAAAGTATAGGCCAAATTTATTTGGTAAATGTCAAATAAATTTATTTGACCAACATATGGATTCTTGTAGGTAAAGTTAACAGTGCAGGTTTAGCTGAAAATTTTAATTCCGCTCAGATATGCTTGCTGGGTGTGAGAATTTTGCTCAAACAATGATTTTAGAAATAATGCTTTGATTACATTTCTGAGCAAGTGGGTGTCACTGGCTAAACACTTCAGACCTGTAGGCAGAAAGTTTGGAAATGAAAAGCTCTCAGTGTAAAAAGCATGTTAAAATCAATTGTAAGAAAATGCCAAATCTATTCAAAATCTATCAAATGAAAATCTATTCAAAATATGGCTACTTTATTTGAATAGCATTCCTGGCGCTAACACTGAGGTTATGGGTTTGATTCCCACAAAACATACAATTATAAAATGTACACCTTGAATGCAAAGTTGCTTTGGATAAGCCAAATGCATAAATGTAAATTAAAACTAGTCATAGTTCTAAAAAGTCATAAAAAAAGTATTTTTAGTCATAAAAAGGTTTGATGACTGTTAAATTACAGTAGCCTACTTTGCACTACAATGTCCACATAAACAGGATGAAAGTTGAAGTAAAATACTAGACTATTAACTAAAGGAAATTACATCATATTTAGTTTATAAACTTTGGAAAATATTTTAAAGGATTGTACAAATTCCTGTACACAAATCACTAGCCTATATTGCATAACCCATAGTTTACAAATGTTGTTCAATGAAATATTAAACAATACAATGTGGAGACAGCTGTCAAGTTCAATTCAGCTACTCCACATATTTCCACTCTTTTGTTTGTATTTATGTTGAGCTGATAAGTTCATATATATATATATAGTTTATTTTTAAAAAGACTGTAGTAATTAATGTGCTCTGCTCACACAGGTGCAACATCTGTCAATTCTGTAATCAATTTGCACTGATGTGGAAAATATATTATAATGAATGCAAGGACACTCAAGGGCTCCAGGGAACAATTGTAATAATGCACAGTCACCCCAATTACTATGAGCTTTTATTGCGAAATCAAGTAATTTTTTCCTCTTGTAAGCAAAGGAGCTTCACTGAGCATAAGTTAATCGAAGAATCAGGACGAGACTGTGCACTTGAATTGGTTTTGTCTAAAATTATTTGGCTGAGAATAAAAGTATGTTAAACAGAACACAAACACCTTGAGCATGTTCATTTATTAACCATATGACAGTCATTACAAAATACAGGGCGTTTATTTTTTGTTGAATATCCGATTAGTTGCTGAGAAGAGTTTAATTCTGTGACGTTTTCAAAACATTAATGACTATGCAGCAGGACCCATGCAGCTGCTTGTCCTCCTTGCCAATATTTTTGCGCAATCAACCTCTGAACCCCCCCCTTCACACACACCTACCACATTGACTTTATGTTGACTATGAATGTAGAAGACCCTTCTCAGTCAGCAGGAAATGGACTGAACATATCAAATGATGATCAACATCAACATGGTCATGCCAGGGAAATCAAATTGATCACCCATATGGTCAACACTATCAGACACAATAATAATGTATTTATTTAAATATTTATTAGAATAAAACAACACTTACTTAAAAAAATGAATTGTTGTGGTTTCCAAATGATTTTAAGGGCTACATAATGAATGCACAAAACAATGAATCTTCACTGTGTTGACTGTATTTTGCATAAAATAGATGTATTAAATACAGCAGCCGAGGAAAATGATCTCAAACTATTTATTTACAATTACTTAAAATGAATAAAAACAAACTCATATTTTTTTTTAACTGCAGTTGGTAAGGTGGTAATAAAAAACAAAATGCAATTTATTTGATTACCCTTTTTTTTGCTTTTCTTTAAAATAGTGCTACATATTTAGGCTATGTTGGTTTTTCATACTTTTAATACAGATCTATATTTTTATCTATATGCTATTATTGCGTAATTGTTTGAGGACAAGTGTTTTTTGACAAGTGATACTTATAAAGTTGTGTGATATATTCGCCCCACTTCTCAAGAATCAATGAGCGATTTTTGCTAAATAAGATTTTTTTTTTTTTTAAATGGACAGTCTACACATTTCCGTAATTTTATACAACCCACATAACCTATAGGGATGCTGCTGTCAGTAAAGCAAAATATTAATAAACAAAAAATGTATATATATATATATATATATATATATATATATATATATATATATATATATATAAAAGTTTCAATAAAGTCTAGCGTGAGGCAGCATTTGTGTTTATGTCGCTCGCGGTGTGCGCCACTGTTTGGATCTCCATGCGGATGTGACATTTCAGAGAGGAGTGCGACCGCCATTTTGAGTTTTACCTCAAACTGAACACCATAAACCACGGGAGCGGGTGAGAGAGGCTCTGGCCGTGACCGGGCAAAATTATCTTTTCTCGTTTGAATAGCCGTTTGGGATGCAGCTTCAGTGTACAATTGAGCGTTAGGTGTTCAGGTTAGTTTAACTAATAACGGCGAGGCGAAACGCAGTAATTTTAGTGAGTTTAAACTTCTAAATTAGTGCGATTTCACATTAGAGTCTGGTTTGAATGGATAGGTTTTTTCTTCGTTCCCCCCCAGAAGAGGGACAATCGGAGGAGCACACGGACTGGAAATATTGCAGGGAAAATTGTATTTAAAATAATCTTGCGGAGGCCCATGAGTTGCGCTGTTTCTTGTTTTATCACCTTTTCTAGCTTCAGCTGGGCTATCTGTGTTTTCCCCGGCTGCAGGTTGTTGTGAGTTGCATTCGCCCCGCACTTCTACGGGGGAAAGCCGGGGTTTCATTCATCTGGCCTTCGTGAAGCAGAAGCCCGAGGCCTCCGACTATCCTTACCGTTAGCATCCCTTCACCCAGGCGCCGAGATTGGGCGAATAGCGAGCAAATACGTCCGCGTTTCTCTGCCTGCTCCCCCACCGGCCTCCCTTCCTCCATCCCCGGCGCTGACAGCAGACAAGGCCGAGGTCGTCTTAGTGCAGGCCCAGCCGCAAAGGCTCGACCTGTTTACCCCACCTCCGCGTCCTCCGACTCCCCACCAGCCTCTGCCCGCGGAACCGCCATCAGACCGGTCCGAGGGAGACAAAGAGCCCAAGCATCATCCTATTTTTAAAGCCGCCAACATGAATCACCATCACACGCAGCAGCAGCAGCAGCAGAAAGCCGGTGAGCAGCAGCTCAGCGAGCCCGAGGACATGGAGATGGAGGGTACGTCAAGGCCTTAAGCAAAAACAAAAAGCTCACAGCCTTTAGTTTAATATCACAGCCAATCATTTTCACATTAAGCCCATATTTAACGAGTTAACTGTCTATTAGCAAGCCACTCTGTCGCATGTTTTGACCCCAATTTAGCTTGTTAGCCAGCAGCTAACCGTTAAGTTACCTCGCTGCATGAGGAGTTTAGCCAGTCAGCAAAAAGTCCATCATTTTTTATTTGCCTCATAATCTGAGTTAAATTGCATTGCTACGTCGTTATTAGAAACCCCATAACGGTTGGTTTTTAAATAACAATACTGTAAATGTGACCGTTACGAGGTGGATTTTGTTCTATTAGCGTCTGGCTATCATATGTTGCCTGCATTAACGTGGCGCAGCCCATCTTCAAGCCTTTAACAAACTGTGTCAGATTTTCATCTGATTATGTAAACCCCTCGGCTACACCTGTAGATCCTGTGGGGAACTTTTTTAAAGCACTATGGGGTTAATGCTCACAGTTAAGCTAACGTTATTTATTTAGATGGGCAAAACCGTATTCACATGCAGAATGGAAAAACGTAAGTCAATAACATATTGTTTATGTGCTATAAATTATGATTTAAAGAACGGAGAAGCGTTTGTTGATGCGATTTGACAAGAGCATTAAACAGGGCATTCGCCCACTAACGTTAACTAGTTCACCATGTAATCGGGCAGTTTAGTGCCCTTTCTGAACATCTGCTTGTTTAGACATTTCTGAAACCAGTTCAATGAATGGCTTTCATCCATAGTCAGCAAATGCTCATGTTCAGTGCTAGTGGAGTCAAACAAACAGCATCACCAGATGATTATTGGACAACAGCACCATTTTGAACTATAATTCGCTCCTGAACTAACGTTACATAGAAGATGACGAGCTTTCTGTGCGATATCTAACTTAATCGGTTAAGTTGCATTTAGCTGCTACAGTGTCTTATTAATGTTACTGTTATTGTTGTTATTATTATTGGCTTTGGATGTGAGCCGCATATGAAGTGTGCAGCTCGATTAGGGGGAGTGGATGGCAGTTTTATTTCAAGATGGTGGACTGTATTTTGCACAGATCAGACTCACGAGAGGCCTGCTTGCGTATGTGTTTGTTTATATCTGGGTGACTGCGCGGCCCGTGACACATGATGGCTCACCAAAGGATCCGCGATCCAAGTAATTTATTTGCTCATTAGATGGTTCCGGATGACACCGTTTGTCCGGAATATGTGCTCTGTTTGCGGAGGTGAAACATTAGCATCTCAGCTAAATGTGTATGGAGGGGGAGGGGTAAACGAGAGGATCGACTCAGAAACGAGTCGTTAATGTAGCGTATTTTTTCTCAGCGACACCCTTATTATTGATAATATGAGGGGAGTACCTATGCAGTAAACTTTAAATTTAGATTTGATGCGTTTTCGACATCGTAATGACTGTGCGTCAAGGCCAGCGCGTGGGGATCCACCGACAGCGCGCGGGGATTTTCTGCTTCTTCATTGTATAACGAGTCATGCTGTGGGACCGCTCGCCATTTTTAATGATTACGGCTTGCTTGTCTGTTTTTGACTCATGCCCACTCGCGATCGCGGTTATACGCTTAAAAGGCCCTAGAACATTGATGTGATTTCTTCCTCTGTATTTCAGACGCTAAATTTTGCGCTGCGTTTCATCAAAGTTCTGCAGTGCACGTGTGGGGGCGTTTCTGATGCTGCTGTCCAGAGACCCGCACTGAGACCTTTCAACACATGAACATATCACACCACACGAAGGCCTTAGAATGCGCAAATTAAACGCAAGTTGCCACTATGAAGCATGCAGGTTGGCCTGTTTTTAGTCGCACCAAGAGCATGCACTACTAAACAAACAGGTTCTCCTCACGACGTTTTGTTGTTTAATGAGGCCTGAATGAGCGAATTTTATGCAGCTTTCATGCGTTATCAGAATGTTAATTCGGAATTTTAAAGTCGTAATTACAAGTTTGTTGCATTCAAGTTGTCATAAAAATAGGAATAGTGGAGGACACCGAGGTTAATTTGTGTAACCTATAATTTTGGGAAATCTTAAAGCCAAATTGTAGCCTATTGAATGCATTTAGTAAATTTCTAATGGATTTCATGCATTGACAACCATAAACATTCATGTATTGTACATTCATCATGCTGCCTAGTCAGCTTGCTAACGATTCTGTAATTTTGGTAAAATAAATGCTGTTCAATATGTGCATCAAATGGTTATTTAGATATGTAGATGATGTGGGGAAAACAAATAAAACTGTCACTATAGCAATAGTTCTTTCCTCTGCCATGTTTGAAGTTTATGGCTTGCCCAACTCTGAAAATCGGGTATCAAAATGATCTCTCAGTTCTTGTAAATGACTTGGAGAGGCCATTCACGTCTAATTTCTGATTAGGAAATTAGTATTTGTTAATTCTGATAGCATGTGAAGACAGCACAAGTCCATCTAGGAAGTCATTTTTACATTGTCAGGTGTGCTCAAATCACTTTTGATCTAACAAACAAAAATACAGCAAGTTTTTTTTTAAACTACTTCAAAACGATGAATGCGCATTGGATGTGTGTTTGCTTAGTTTTAATTCAATTTAAGGATGTAAGTAGTTATTATACAAGACTGTTGTATTTTCATTTTTACAAATCAAACACTTACAGCCATTGTATCCTACTCAAAAACTCAGATCTCCCACTTGTAATTACAACATTGTGGTGGCGTTGTAAATGTATGATCTTTCCAACATTACTTGAATGCACCATCTATACACGTCTTATTGGCTACCTTAAAATGTTACAAATACAATTTCAATCGTTGAAAAAGATGTTTCCAGTTAGCGTTTTAGAGTCTTCAATGTTTACAGATGCAAATTTAGCTTTGTCACTGGCAGTTTTCAGTGGTTAATTGTAGCTTTAAATGCTTTTTTTTTTTTCAGAGTACAAAAAAATAGAACACAGTATATTAAACAGTTTGTTGTATAGACTATAGAGCTAGCTACACATGCTAAATTCTTAGTAATCAATTTTTTGGGTGCATTTGTAATCATAATAATCATCATAATAAGAGTGAGGTTGCAATAAATCGTATGGCCCTGGTGCTTTTACATTAGCATTACAGTTGACATGGGAATGTCCGTTTTGTCTTTTTCTTTCAGCTGGGGACCCAGATGATCCTCCAAGAATTCCCCAAAATCCAGTCATCAATGGGAATGTGGCTATGGCTGACGGACACAACAACACAGAGGAGGACATGGAGGATGGTAAGGAATATAATGAAGCTCAGCACCATGCATTACAAAACTTTTTATTTTTTAAATATGACTTTTTAATATCTCAAGTTATGAATGCAAGTGAATCTGCAGCTCTAACTATTTATTACAACATGTCATAACAGACACAAGCTGGCGCTCTGAAGCAACTTTCCGCTTTGTGGTGGAGCGCTTTAGCAGGCTGAGTGAGTCTGTGCTCAGCCCACCCTGCTTCGTGAGAAATCTGCCCTGGAAGATCATGGTGATGCCCCGGTTTTACCCAGACAGACCTCACCAGAAGAGTGTTGGATTCTTCCTTCAGTGCAATGCTGAGTCTGACTCTACGTAAGCAATGAATAAGTCCATTAATTCAAGGACATCAGTGAAATCTATGTAAAATTGTATAATGTAAAGTTAATATATTTAGCCTTTTAAAAAAAAAAGTTTCTTTATTTATTTGGGAATAGTTCTCCGTTACTTTAAGCAACTTATTTTTGTTTTTTAAGCGAGCCTAATTTAATTAACCGATTCCTCCTCTTATGTAGGTCCTGGTCATGCCATGCTCAAGCCATGCTCAAAATAATCAACTACAAAGATGATGAGAAATCCTTTAGCCGCCGCATTAGTCACCTGTTCTTCCACAAGGAAAATGACTGGGGCTTTTCCAACTTCATGTCATGGAGTGTAAGTAAACGGGTTTTTTTTATTAGCGTCTCTGAGCTGGTGTTGTCAGAGGGGAGCAGAGCTAAATAGCTGATGTTAAAGTGATGTTTTGATTTTAGGATGTGACTGATCCTGAGCGGGGCTTTGTGGAGGATGATAAGGTCACTTTTGAGGTCTACGTTCAAGCCGATGCACCTCACGGTGTGGCGTAAGTCATTTCTCGTGGCGTTTTCAATGTTGACAAGCTTTTACGACGAAAGCTGATGTCACTGTTTTACTCACAGCTGGGATTCAAAGAAACACACTGGTTACGTGGGGTTGAAGAATCAAGGAGCCACATGTTACATGAACAGCTTACTACAGACACTCTTCTTCACAAACCAGCTTCGGCGGGTGAGACATCTGCCTTTCATTATCACAATCAGAAGGTTTTGTTAATCTTGTTTTTTTGCGATATTCTTACAGAATGCAGTATGCTTGGGATGTGCATGAGTTAAATGACTATTAGAAACAGTATTCCTACTTTGCAAATTGATTTTCCATTGCCTGCTATAAGCTCCAGTGGAATACAGCCTATTTTCCTACTGCATCCCTTATGGAAGTAAAATAATGCCAAATGTTTTTGAAACAAAGCATGTTGAAATTGTACTACTTGAAAAAAATATGCATTGCATTAACCCTGCTTGTATTTTAATGCATTGTATTTTTAGGGCTTGCATTTTTATGGGCTGAAATTTAGCATGGTGGAATATTTAAGCTGTGAATATTTAAATTCAAAACATTTCAAACACATTTTCATTAGTAAAATTTCAATAAACTTTATTCACCTTTCATATTTCACTTCCAAAATATTAAAACTGATTAAAAATACAACCTATAATATTCAACAGGTGGTTTCCGGTCCATTTTATTTCGCTTTGCAAATTCGCTTCCACAAATTCAGTGGTTCAAATTCGACAGTAAATTCAATGTTGACGTCCAGGAACTGCAGGAAAAGCAGTAGATTACCGAGTATAATCTCCATCTGCTGTTAGTCGACCTCACCAGCAGGGGGTGCAAGGGCGGTGCAAAACTCAACAGTTAGAGCAAGCCATTCATTCATAAAAACCCATTTACAACAATGTAAGTGTATCTGTGATTAGTCTGTTTTATGTGAAATTCAGTGTCTTCACGATTACTTTTCCTGTGTAGCCTACACGCAACTTTCTCTACCGTGAACGAGATTATAATGTTAACCTTATATTGCAACGATTGTGCTGCATGCAGTACTAGGGTTTCCCTCAATACTCCAGGATTCCCCTGCTGGACATATAAAACTTAACGTGGCTTAATGGACTAATAGTGGGACTCAGAATATGAACTTAATGCGCAAAGTTTAACGCTCAGCGTTTCTCAGTGATACTGGCATAAAGTTGGCTTCACATTGGACATTCGCAAATTTAGGGACCGTCTCTAAAGTTACATACGACATTGGTATACACGTTTCTAACTTCAATAGCATTTGAAGAGAACGACTTACTGTCATAAAACCAACTGTAAAGTGTTCATGTAGGTGTCAGGCATAATGCGCAATTTATTCAAATAAATTGAAGTTTGCTATTGAAGTTAGAAACATTTAGGCCTATAGGACTACCAATGTTACTTTAGAGACGGTCCCTAAATGTGCGAATGTCAAGCCAATTTTACATTTAGTCATTTAGCAGAGGCTTTTACCAAAGCGACTTACAGTTAAACTAACAATATAGGACAACAATATGAAAGTGCTATGACCCTTCCCAGTTTAATCTAATGCAGTACATGTATGTAGGCATACTTCCCCAATAAGGTGCGAATTTGGGCTTTTATATCACTGTATTAGTCCATTAAGCTACGTTAAGCGTTTTGTCTTGACGGAAGGGGAATCCTTGAGTATGATGAGGTATTGAGGGAAACCGATTATAATCCCGTTTAGGTAGAAAAAGCTGATAACATGTAAGGCTACACAGGGAAAGTAACAATGAAGTTAATGAATGAAACATAAACTGCTTTTGTGCCTTTATCATCTTTTCCGCATATTAAGGCTAATGACCCAGATAATCATCACAAAAAACGTGATGCATGCTCAATTGTTGTAAATGAGTTTTTATGAATGAATGGCTTGCTTTAACTGTTGCTCTTTCTTCATGAACACGCGCTTGCACCCCCTGCTGGTGAGGTCGACTAACAGCAGATGGAGATTATGCTCGGTAATCTACTAGGGGTGGGCGATACTGCAAAATTCGGTATCGATCCGATACCAAGTAAATACAGGGCCAGGATCGCCGATATCGATACCGATACCAATACTTTTTAATTTTAAAAGCATGCACTTGAACTTACATGCACTTTCCTGTGCTAGAGCAGTGTGTCATGATTTATGAGGTGAATACATCATTAATATGCTAAATCTGAATACGTTTTCATGACCACTAAATATTTTGTGATTTGTGCTCTCAACTCGCCTGTAATTAGTCAGTGACTTCTACCAAACTACCCTAATTATAGTAAATGCACTATTGTACACTAGCCTACTGTTCAAAAGTTTGGGGGCTTTAAGATTTTTAATTCTCTTCTGCATTTATTTGATCAAAAATACAGTAAAAACTGTAATATTATTACAATTTAGCATGGGCTATTCTGTCATTTATTCCTGTGATCAAAGCTGAATTTTCAGCATCATTACTCCAGTCTTCATGATACTTCATGATGAGAATTCATTTTAATATGCTAATTTGCTGCTCAAGAAACATTTCTTATTATTATCGATGTTGAAAACAGTTTAACGTTTTTGTGGAAACCAAATAATTTTGCATGAAATGTATCATGATGAACAAAGTTGAAAGAACAGCATTTATATGAAATAGATTTTTTTTTAACAGTGTAAAACCCTTGACTGTCACTTTCGATCAATTTAATGCATCGATCCTTGTTGAATAAAAATATTAATTTCATTAAACAAACCTTACTGACGTCAACATTTTGAACCGTTATGTAAACTATAAGTTTACATAACTCCTGATTGTTTCTCTGTCATCTAAGCAAGGTTTCGTTTCCCAAACGCACTGTGACAAAAGCACCAGCATCGAACGCTCTCTGTGATTGATTGGTTTCGTCTTGTATCCAGATGACTAGGAGAAATAGTTCTACCCTACACAATTATTTGCTAACATTCGCTGATTTTTAAAATTAGAAGCTTTTTTTACGCACTGAATTGCGTTCTAAATTAATAAAAATTACTGGTAAAAAAACACACATTTGGATAGATATTTTTATGTGAGGATCGATCCTTTTCGATACCACGTCAGTATCGAAAGTATCGATACTTCAGGATCGATCCGCCCACCCCTATAATCTACTGCTTTTCCTGCAGTTCCTGGATGTCAACGTTGAATTTACTGTCGAATTTGAACCACTGAATTTGTGGAAGCGAATTTGCAAAGTGAAATAAAATGGACCGAAAACCGCCTGTTGAATATTATAGGTTGTATTTTTAATCAGTTTTAATATTTTGGAAGTGAAATATGAAAGGTGAATATGGATTATTAAAATTTTACTAATGCAAATGTGTTTGAAATGTTTTGAATTTAAATATTCACAGCTTAAATATTCAACCATGCTAAATTTCAGCCCATAAAAATGCAAGTCCTAAAAATACAATGCATTAAAATACAAGCAGGGTTAATGCAATGCATATTTTTTTTCAAGTAGTACAATTCAACAGGCTTTTTGTTTCAAAAACATTTGGCATTATTTTACTTCCATAATCCCTCACCTAACTGAAGTAGATGCATTATGTTGAGGTGATGAGAGATGATGCAGTCTGTTTTCAGGTGCAGCCAAGTGGGGCCATATTTTGAGTCTTAATGGTAATGTTTGGTTCTTATTAGAGTCATACATCTCACCAGATGGGGATTCACTTTATATTGGAAAGAAAATGTCTAGAAATAAGAGAAAATATTGCTTATCAGAGCCAGTATCAGTGTGTCCCTTTGCTGGCAGAGTACTTTTTTTTTTTTTTTACAGCAAGCTCTGTTATTAACAGGCAAAAAAAAAAAAAATCTGAATAAGGTCATGTAAATTGATAAAAAGCGTGGTCAATTTTATACACTACCATTCAGAAGTTTGGGATGGGTAAGATCTTTTTTTTTATATATATATATTTTCTTACAAGTATATACTTGTTTTCCACAGAATTTTGTTAGACTGTGGTGGGTGTACATTGGTCTCTGTAGTGGGGACCAGGGGCATGCCCCCCGGAAGATAATTTTGTACATTTAAATTTAAAGAAAAATTAAATGACTAGATGAATGAAGAAATTTGTTCTCTTGTTGTGAACAAAGTTGTGCCCTAGTAGTAATTTATTTATTCGTTGCATAGGTATGAATGGTGATGAATAGGGCACATTTGTCACATAAAAAAACATAGTAAATGATAGTTCATAAATGGTCAAATGATAGTTCATAAATGGTCAAACATGTAGAGCATACATTTGAACCATCAAAAATATGTAACCTTTGTTACATATTGAAGTATCAAATGTGTGCTGTTCAGGTCTCGCCAGTGCTCGCGGGCTATCAACACCCGGGTGATGACTATGAGAATCTAGTGAATGCCTACTGTGCCCCATTCATTCGCTGCATGCTTATGTGGACAGATCTAGCCCTTTTCACTTGCCAGAGCAGTTATTCGTCTGCTACGGGGGTATTAAGAGACGTTATATTTCCTGTTCATATATATTCATATATTCCGGGCATTATATTTCCGGTTCATTTTGAAACCGTGGCAGGACAAATTATCGACACAGTCTAGTTAATGTATGGAAAACACTGCTTCACTGCCACACATGGCGTAGGGCTGGGCGATATGGCCAAAAAATCATATCTCTGAATTTTTTGGATAAATGGCGATATACGATATATATCTTGGTACTTTCTATGTTTTTCTATTTGGATAACTTTTTTTAAAAAATAAATAGATTTTTTACATCCTGCCCAATAATATCCTACAATCAATGTTGATCTTGAAGGATATGGAAACAAATATATTGAATGTAATGTAGGCTATGCAATATATTATGTGCAAAAAGGTGGTTAAAATCACATTACATTCTTACATTGTAACATTACAATCTAATAACCAAAATAATGGTTTTGTTTTTAAATTGACTAAAGGATGAACTAAAAATGAAAATAAAAACAAAAGCACCAACTAATTATATTAGCCTGCTTTTGATTTCCCCATTATAATGGGCACTTTCATAAAAATATACTTGTAGGTTTAAAAATCCACATATGGCACATTTATTGTCTCCAAAAACAAATGTTTTAGCAATATGTATATTTTAGTCAGAATTATTGAGCTACTCCTCTATTGTGCTCGTCTGTTTGGTGCGCATTCGTGTGGCGGCGCTCATTCACGGAAGCTTGAATATTGGCGCAGATTCACTTGCAGAAGCTCGTCCTCTCCTGACAGTGAAATGGACATATTTGTTTGACTTTCTAACATTTACAGATGGAGAATATACCTGTGAAATTTAAGTTATGCACAGAAAGCACCACATCTCAAACGCATTAAACAGCGGAAGTATTTCTGTCAGTCAGCAACTGTATCTGTCAGGGCAAGCTGCTTTAAACTTAACTATATCTTATTTTGAAGCCCTTAATATAAACTTGTCATGTTTAGGACAAATTATTTTTCACTTCAGCAGCTCACACTGCGTCCTCCGCTATTTTTCAGATGTGCTCATATCCATTTACTGTATCGATATAAACTGTATTGCCTCATTCCATATTGTTTAAAAAAAATATATCGATATAACTTACGAACTCGATATACCGCCAAGCCCTACTAATGTGGCGGTTGTCTGTTTTTCAAATTTAGTAAGCTCTGGTTCAGTGGAAGAGGTTTTTTTTTTTTTTTTTTTTTTTAACCAGTTTTTTTTTTTTTATTATTATTATTGTTTTTAGTAGCATATTGTCAATTTAAATGTTTTCAAAAAATAAAGCCCAGGTTGATGCTTTGCATATGTCAGAGAACCTGCTTTGTATTTGCTTTTTAGGCGGTTTATATGATGCCCACTGAGGGAGATGATTCCTCTAAAAGCGTTCCCCTCGCCCTGCAGAGGGTGTTCTATGAGCTCCAGCACAGCGATAAGCCTGTTGGGACAAAGAAGCTGACTAAGTCTTTTGGGTAAGTTTTATTTTGAATGTCCAAGTTTACAAGCACTGTGAATCAGACACTGACACATGACATGTCTGCCTGTTAACATTAAGCAAGATGTGAAGTGTGGGTTTCATGTTGTTCCTTATCATTCTTCTTGAATATGTTTTATACTCTGTTGTTGGTCTTCGTAATAATTTTTGTAAATTACATTTTTTTTTTCTGTTAAGTGGACATATTATTTTAGTTTCCTGTAAAATTCTACAAACTACATGACTTCTTTTTTTTTTTTTTTAAGTAGAAAAGGTACAATTGTGTCGGCAGATCTTAGATTTAAAGGGTAGGTTGCAACAATAAGGAATAAATGAAGCCAAGTTTAGAGCTAATCAAGAATTTGTTTATCTGAGTTTTATTTTAAATCAAGTTGTTGTACCACTTAATATTGAACACAGATTACCAAATCAGGGATTAGAATTCTAACATGTGATTTAAAGACCTCCATTTATGATTAATTTTCTCTGCTATGATGAATTCGCCATTGTAATTAAATGGCAACAATGTTAATTTTTCATTTTATTTTTAGACCACCTCTCTCTCTCTCTCTCTCTCTCTCTCTCTCTGAAATGAGTAGCTCTTGTTGATAAAGGAAATAAACTTGTAAAATGTCAGCTTTATTTATAAACTGCTGCGTAGAGAGACCATTACTGCTCAAGCAGGCAATGAAAATATTGAGGCAGCGCGTGCAGATTTTATAAGCTTGGAAATATATTTATAGTATCAATTAATGGAGTAATATGGCAGCATAACTTATGACAAAACAACTGAGATAAGAAATAAGCAACTGGCATGATTGACCATCTCCGTTCTTGACAATGCCGACCTGACCGTTTGAACGCTGCCCAGCAGCCCTGAGAAGTGCAGCAGCGATCACTGGTGCTCACCTCATCATCATCACCGCTGCTAAATATATTCCTCTTCTTGTCTTGAAAAGAAGCACAGAGATGAGTGATAGATCTGCATCCCAGATTTTATAGCAGGCGTAAGCTTACTGGCCGCCACGATCATCACACTCTGCCAGCTCAATGCACTTAAACTTATTTGTATTTGTTATAAACACCTGTTTCTGTCTTTGTTCAATCAGCCACATATTGTAATTGTAGTTGCACTTTATTTTATTTAAACCTCCTCACCTTTAAATTTAAAGTTAATCCCTTATTGAGATTTAAATCTGAGTTTAAATTTATGGAGCAACAGTATTAAAGTTTATCTATCTTAAATATAAATTAAATCCAGGATCAGAATGGTGTAAATGTAATCCTGCTTATTTTTAAACAAGGTTTAAACTTTGGTGCAACAGAATTATTTGATAAACATTTGATTTAATCTAGATTTAAAACTTAATCCTTATTGGTACAACCCACCATGTGACTTAAATGTTTTTGGTTAGCAGTACTTTTGTAGAAGTAGAAAAGCTCTATTCATAGTCAGGTGTACTTTTATGTGAATCCCCCTTTTTTCCCCCATACGTTTGTTTATATTTAAAAATTGTCCATTTCCTCAGATGGGAGACTTTAGACAGTTTCATGCAGCATGATGTACAGGAACTGTGCAGAGTGGTGAGTAGCCCTATCTCCATGGATCCTTTTGGATCCTTCTCTTTTAACTAACTTGTTGATCAAATGAAGGATTAGTCATGTCAGATTGAATGAGCATGATTTCAGTCCAACTGTTTTGTGATTGTGCCAATTATAGTTGTTGGACAATGTAGAGAACAAGATGAAAGGAACATGTGTGGAGGGTACTATCCCAAAGCTCTTCCGAGGGAAGATGGTGGTAAGTCACACGGACTCTCTCTGGTTTCGCTCTACATCTGATTAATTGATTCAGCCTTACCACATTTGGGTTTTTTCTCCATTTCAGTCCTACATCCAGTGTAAGCATGTGGACTATCGGTCAGAAAGAATAGAGGATTACTATGACATCCAGCTCAGCATAAAAGGAAAGAAAAACAGTAAGTGTGGCTTTCTCTGATATTCCGTCTTTGCTGTTCTGTTCTATGCTTTTCTGTTCAAGGAAGGCCTTTCTTGTTATGTGTTCTGTAAATGCATGAATTTTCTGACATCTTGCAACTGAGTTCCATGATGGATATTTGATCTGACAAAATTGTCCATTTCAAGAAAAATATTGTTGTAGGACTACTCTCAGTCTGAGATTTAGAGGTGTGTTACTAATGCGTCTTTTCTGCCCTGCAGTCTTTGAGTCATTCAAGGATTATGTGGCTGTGGAACAGCTGGACGGGGATAACAAATATGATGCTGGGGAGCATGGTCTACAGGTGAGGGGTTTGCGTACTTCATCGCCCATTCAAGCTAACCAAACCTAAAAGTGCAGTCACATTTACCTTCGTACGGTAAAATATAGTCTTCTATTTTCTTTGAATATGCGAAGCTTCCGATTGATTAGCTGCTATAGGTAAAATAACTAGGAAAAATAACAGTGCAGTGAATGGTAACTATTTGGGCTACAAACCAGTGTTTAAATATGCTGCTATAGGTAAATAACTAGGAAAAATCACAGTGCCGTAAATGGTAACTAGTTGTGCTACAAATAGGGCTGGGACGGTTACCACAATACCGCGGTCACGTGACTCCAACCGCGGGTCTGAGCTCCTCACCGTCATCACCGCAAAAAACAAACAAAAAAACATTGGCCTGCACATGTGTGCACGTTGTGTCTAATAACATGGATTCATTGATTCTAATGACATGGATTATGTGTCTTTAGACGCATGATATTGTGTCTTACATGGATTCAAGGTTTTCTAAACAACTTATCAAAAGATGGAGCAAATCCAATCTTTCGCGAGTTGGGGAGCGCAATGTTCCATGACACATAATAACATTCCATTTTTATTAGAGATGGGCTATTATTATTTCATCCGCAACCGCATCACAAAACTCATCATCTGTCCGCACCAACATTCGTTTTTTGATCAATTTTCGAAACCGCATCCGCAACGCTGACTGTTTTAAGGTCCATGGGCGATGCGAGGCACTACTGCCGCGAGGCTAGAAAGCTCTTGGCTGTAGAAAGGAGACTGATTCAATGCAGCAAAGATATTTAAAGGCTAAAGTCCCTAGTATAGCCTATTGGCTATTTTGTATCCCCAGAATATCAGCAGTGAACTCTGTCTCCGATTGGCGCACAGGGATAAAAATAAATAAATAAATAGCCTATAATGCACATCGGCTGACCTTACCTGACTATACTGTAACCTAAAATTTTATCATTTCGTTTTGAATTTTGTTTAAGTAGACATTTTAAGCTTTCTATTTATTTCTCATGTCTGTGAGGCAAGTAGGCCTAGCTATACGCCGAGTTTCGGTTCATTTATGAGACGAGCTCCAGTTCACACGCAAGATATCGCATCGGCGCTTCCACTTCCTGCTGATTATATGTCTGCTATATTTGCTTCTTATTTATTAATTTTAGGCAATTAGTTATTGAAACGGCGATTCAAATTAAGATACAATTTATACAAAACGAAATTTAATTTAAAGAAAGGCTTTCTACAAAACTGAATAAAGTGGTCAAAATCATGTCTGACCAATCTTATGATCCTATCTTACTCATGCTGTTCACTTTTCATATAATCGACATAGATTAAAAAAATTAAAGCGATTTACCGCTATACCACGGGAATATCTTGCTTTTCAACCACGGTTAGAAAAAATCCATACCGCCCCAGCCCTAGCTACAAACCAGTGTTTAAATGATACATACCAGTTTGCAGCATAATGGATTTTTGTACAGCTAAAATAACTGGATGACACATGTCATATTGGATTCAAGTATCTTAAACCTTTTAACCTCCCAATTCATAGTGTTTACCAATATAAAGCTGCTTGGTTTTAAAGTAACCTGGGTAAGCTGTGCTTCAAGCATCACCATTTACAATGGACAACGCACCTAATTTTTCTGTTAAATTTAGCTGAAGTTTTGGTGATGTGACTACCTTGACTCTAGTATACCGCTTGTGGATGATACTGATTTCAATTTTTGCGCTTATTCAACTGGAGTGCTGTTTGTGGTTCATTTGTCTTCTAGGAGGCAGAGAAGGGTGTAAAGTTCCTGACCTTCCCTCCTATCCTGCACCTACAGCTCATGAGGTTCATGTACGACCCTCAGACTGACCAAAATATTAAGATAAACGACAGGTAACAACTTTTTTTTATGTGTTGTAGATGTAATGTTCTGTGCTTTAGATCTGCTGTTTTGACATTAAACGTGTCATAATGAATGAAGAGTTTGTGACAGAACAAGTGAAACTGATACTCCTTAAACTTCTGAAATTATTTCTGTGATATAATGGTGAATTTAGCGTCAGGATAGAATAAATGCTTGTCCTGTGGAGAGGGAGATTACACTTAAAATATCCTTGTAAGAGTGACTCATCTAAATGTTGTTTTTTTTTGATTGAGCACCAACTTGGATATGGACTGGAGGGTGCACTTTAAGATTGTCTAGCATAAGGTCTTGTTCACTCTCTCTGCGGTGATGCTAGAGAAATGGAGGCTGAGCTTGATGTTTTGCCTTGCAGGTTTGAATTCCCAGAGCAGTTACCTCTGGATGAGTTTCTGCAGAAGCCAGACGTGAAAGATCCGGCCAACTACATTCTCCACGCTGTGTTGGTGCACAGCGGAGACAACCATGGGGGCCACTACGTCGTCTACCTTAATCCTAAAGGAGACGGCAAAGTGAGTGTCACCGCACCAATAGTGAGAACCTTTACTTTCAGGGGTCCCTATCTTTTCTAATGTTTGTTAATGGGTGGGCTTTTTGGGTGGTTTGTGGTTGCATGAAATGTTTTGTTAATTTTAGTAAAGTAAAACTTAAAAGCATTGGAGGGCTCCAGACTGAGACTGAATTTTGCTTCAAATAGCCTTTGTTAGTTTTCACACTTGTTGCTTATTTATAAATTATTGTTTAAAAATTTGGGGACAATAAGTTTGTTTTTTGCTTGATATTAACAGGGCTTAAAGTATTCCGGCACCGTGCCGGATCTTCGGTGTGTGGCCGTGAGGGGAAAAAAATGACATAATTGGGAAGCATATTTTCGAGTCAATTGATTTCACCTACCAATCATATGAGAGGAACGCAGCTCCAACTAATGTTACAAGCCTATCAGAAGCAGAGCAGGGCGGGTCCTGGCAACAGTGTGATTGAGATCCATTCGTCACGTTAGCGTCGTCGGTGAAAGCATGGAGCGCAAGTTCATGAAGCCTGGCGATGATGTGCTACCCACGGGCGTAATTTCCTATGTGGACGGGGGACAGACCCCCCACTTTCAAAATCCCATTTGTGTCCCCCCACTTTCAAATTCATTTGTTATGATTTTTAACCGCACGCCGTTATTGCCATGGAGGAGCAGGACCGAGCCTGTGTAAAATAGCTCACTGAACGCTCTATGCAGGTATAGCAGTTGCGGCACAGTCAGCGAAGAAATGCCAGAAACAACAACAGGTGACTTTAATGTCATCATGGATGAAAATAAAGAGAGGAGATGTGAGTTGGTTGATTCAGTAAATTAGTTTGGGTCAGGATAATCATATTTTCTGTCTACACTTTCTGATGTTAGCCTTACATTGACTGAGCTAACGCTAACATACACTGCTGCTAGGTAACTTCAGACTGTTAGCTAAATATTTAATGTAGAACATTCTGTGTAGCTTACTAAAAAAAACATTCTGTGTAGGCCTACCATGAAAACGAGTCCACTTTAAACTGCAGCATTTTCTGTCAGCAATGTATGTCAAGCAACGTTAGTGCTGTCAACGTTAACGCATGCCATTAATTTTTGTCCAGCTTTAACGTGTTAAAGTATTTAACGCAAACGCAGCATCCGTTCTGTCATCCTTTAGTTAGGGATATATGATCACGGTCTTATTCACGCAAATGCTTTAAACCATTCATGCACGACAAGACAAAAGAGAATGCGCTATCAGATAATGTCCTCCTGACACACACCACGCACAGAAAGTCATGCGCCAGTATCGCACAGACAGCGCGCCAGTATCGAGTTCTCTTTCGTGCTTGACCGAACAAAAACACACATTTATGCCAAAATGTCCGTTTTGTCGAGTATCCTCACAAGAACAGTCTTAAATGAGTTAAATAAAATCTTAAATGAAAGTAAACGAGAAAATGAGATGTGTGAAGCCTTGTTTATGCTCGACGCATCCGCACAAGCGCGAGTCTCTGCTGACTGCGCGCGCACCTCTCCAAACGGACGAGGCGTTTATACTTGACGCGCTCACCGTTGTGCTATTCTGTGAAACGACAGGGGCGACTCGGAGTAATTCTCCTCTAAACCACCAGGAATCAGCAGTGAAGAAGTAGTTTGCCGTTTATTAGTAGTTTAATTGCTGATTCTTATAAAAAGAGTAATACATGCAGTAGGTTTATTGTACTTTCACTGCATGTAAACTAGTTAAACAACTGAAGCCTTATTGAAGAGAGTTTAAACCTTAAATTCATCAGCAGGGCTTACTTCTGCTGTTGTAGGCTTATTTTGTAAATGTAAGCAGTTACTTTAGACAAGTGCAAACTGGGTGCTTAATGCAAATGTGTTCCTATTCACAAAATGAGAGGCTTTTATGGTCGCCCATCAATGCAAATGTCTCTGTGTATAGAAGGATCATACACATGCTGGTACAGACGTACCAGTTCGGCCAGATTCGGCTCGAAGTCGTTCATCTTCGGATGCGGCGCCGCGCGCGATGTTACAAAAAGTGCCGTGCACACCGCCAGGCGAAATGACGTCATTTTTGCCGCGCGCACCTTCGCGCTCTCGCGGACGCGTCAAGTATAAACAAGGCTTGAGATCCTGTCAGCAGTGGCAGATCTTAGTGATAGCAGGCACTAATTCTAGTTAACCAAAACTAGAAAGTTAACCAAAGAACAAAGGGAACGGAGAAAATAACTAACTGCTCTTGACTAAAGAACGCTTGTAGCTTTAAGGATTAATCTATATTTCATTTATAATTTATTTATAACATTATTTACCTGTACCTTTCCTGTCTAACAGGTATGAAATATACAGAAATTGAATATGACGTTTACTATGGGTTTAAGTGAGGATTGTTTTAAGTTCACTTAAATTAAAATTTGTTATATTTTTTTGAGGCCTAATGTTTAAAATTTGGGGGGACATCATTTTCATCGAGACATCAGTAGCTATATTAATATCAGTGATACTGGCCTTCGTTCATAAAGATGGCATTAAGATACAGCCGTAATACTTGAAAATAAATGGTGCCATTGAAGATAAGTCCGTCTGTGCAGTTTCTCTCCGTTACACGATACATGGCTCACAATACCGATATCACGATAAAGCAGTTTTGCGATAATCGATATATTCCTAGACTATGAAAACAAAATGCCTTTTGAAAATGTAAGTGCAGGTTTTCTCTTTATTCAAGTCCAAACTGTTAGAAAACAGCACAAAGTTTTTCAGTTTATTTAAATCAAACATTTTATGCTTGTACATTTTAAAAGCTTAAACTTTTCTTTGCGTTTAAACTGAGGCCATCCTTAAAAATATTTTGTTTCGCAGTAACAGCAAAAAAAAAAGGGTCAGTAGGTCTTTTTTTTTTTTTTTTTTTTTTTTTTCAAGATTCAATGAAAAAAAAAAAAAAAGAGTAAAATTTTGGTCATGGTGATTTACGTAGGTATGAATTTAAACAATTTTGCATATTTTGACGTCACTGACTGGGTCTTCAAACCGTGCATCCACCTCTAGGTGTCAATGCAACCTACAAATCAGAGACCGGTTACGTTTTAGGGCTGTCACTTTTGTGAAAAAATCCTGTTCGTTTTTTGAGATATAAGTGTTCATTGAATCGATAGTAAAATCAATTTTACACGTCTAAAGACGTTTACATTTTTGCCCAATATAGGCAAATCCACGGACAACTAACAGGCCTTAGGACGAACGTAAAGAGGGCGCTTGAGACGCGCACTAGTCAGCAATATTTCTGATGATTTATTGGCGTGAAATTTCTTGCACAATGACAAACAGGAGTGCAACATTCAGGGATTGAAATTAACACCCTCCAACCCGCCAAATAAGGGTAAAAATGAACTTTGGCGGGTAACGCTGTCAAATCACGATCCAATCTGGCATGTTTCTAATTTCTGTTTACTCACTTTGCTGGGCCAGTTCGTGTAAGCCAAATCTGTGCGGATTTAGCACAAATGCGCAACTCGTGAGTACACATGATATATTAAATGCAGCGTATTGTGCAGAATCTGCTCATTTCTGTCTTGCTTGAACACACACGTCACTAAGCAACAAATAACGGCGCGCTTGTTCACTTGCATTGAAGTAATAGCGAAAATTAAAAAGCATTTGGTTAACAGAAAAGACATTATTATTTTCCAACATCCTACATGTTCTGTGTACTGCATTGATCTGTCCACCTAAAACACATTTTGGTAAAAAAGAAAATAAAGACCAGTGGTGGTGGTGGCTCACTTTGAAATTTCTATTTAAAAGAAACCACTTTGATTTTAAGGTCAAATTGTAGCACGTCCGACTCCTCAATGGTTTGAGTTTCCTCAAACATTTTAGTGGTTTCCTTCAGGTCAGTCGACACGATCACCGTTAGACAGGGAAGAAGGGAGGGGAAAAAATCTGGGCACAGTTTTTCCAAAACTTCGTGCCAAGTTAAAGCGGTGTCGAGATGTTTTGATGCATTTTTTAGATGTATTATGGTGCCCAAACCCATATGACTTTGAACCGTGACAGCAAATATTTTATTTACTGCATCATTACTGGGGATGGTTATCGTTAAGGTTTTAACGGTATTACTACTCTTACCGATACTGCTTATCGATCCGGTACTTTAACGGTATTCTTATCGGCTCTTTTTGGTGTGTTTTTTTTTTTTTATTCGGGTAATTAACATTTGCTTTATATTTTGAAATGTAAAATATCTATAGCAAAAGAAAAAGCAATGCTTTAACAAAACGAATAAAATTTAAGTTTTATGTAACAAAGTTCGGGCGGAGCACATTCAGGTAATCAACCAATCCGCTCAAGAGGAAGCCGGTATAAATAAAGCTTTTCCTCACCTCCTGTCTCACGACAAGTGTCTCAGCATCCCTCCACCACCCCATCACCTCACACTCAGCTGGATCTACCCCAGTATAGGGGGAGTACTCTGGGTTCGGGCAAAATTCCGAGCTCGGAGCCCTCCCCCGGACAGCAAGCCAAATATGCATAAATGCAACTTTAGATTTCATGTATGTGTGAACTCGTGAAATATCTGTTTGTTATGCAGCAGTGTGCAGGCTGTTTTGTTTTATATACATGAGATAGGATACGATAAGTTAAATTTAGTAATCAAATGTAAAATAACAATGCATAGTTTATCATAGATGAATGAATAACTTAAACTTTAATAAACATTAATCTAAGAGCTGTGAGTGATTTTCTCTGCCTTTTGTTGTTTGATTCGCATTAATGGCTCAATTGTCAGCAGGTATATTAGACGCTGCCCCTTTAAGACCAATAATAAATAGTAGGCCTATTCTTAATTTCTCCAGTACCAACAGCAGAACCGATAACGTCCGAGCTTATCGATACAGCGGTCTTTCAAAATTCAGCACCGGGGCCCGTTTAATACCGGGTTTCGGTACCCATCCCTCATTACCAAGCGCAAACAGTGAATGAAACGAAGCGAACGTACAAGCCATAGTGTGACATGCGTATACCAATGGTGTAAACATAATCATAGACGATGACGCCCGGATTTTTATTTAAAAGAAAGAACGTAGCCTACGTTTGTATGTAGGCATAAGCAACTTTCACAATACTTACTAAAATATAATTAATATTATTTTATTGAATTTGTATTAGTAGTTTGAAGAGTAAAAAAAAATGGGTCGGTCCTAAATTGACAGGGTCGGTCGGGTTACGGCAAACCTTTTTAAGGATGGCCTGACATATTTAACTGCTTATCGACTTTTATATAAACCTGAATACGTTTCAATTTACCAACCTCTTTTATTTAAACCTGGGAACATGTCAGTGTTTACCAGCTTCCTTAAAATAAACCTGGTTATAGTCTTGTCAAAGGTAATTTTTAATTAAAAATTTTTAAAAATGTGACACTTCCAGAATTTCCCCCTAGCATTTTGAGCAGAGTTTTAAACGGCTCTGATGGATCCGCTGATAGACGCCTGCTTTCAAACTCTAGTGTGTATCTAATGGCGCTTTTCCACTGCATGGTACGGTACGGCACGGCTCGGTACGGCTCACTTGTGGCGCTTTTCCACTGCATGGTACGGTACGGTTCGGCTCGCTTTAAATGGTACCAGCTCTGTTGAGGTTCCAAGCGTACCGTACCGATACTAAAATGTGACGTGGAAACGCTGTAGATCACTGATTGGTCAGACAGAATCGTCACTAGCGTCATTGTATTTGCGAGACATCAAACCCGCTAGATTTAAATAGCCAGTAACAGCCACCGCTGTAGCACCTGTTTTAAAACTACTTGCTTGACTTGCTTGAAGAAAAAAAACTTCCAAAAAAGAAATGGCTGAATCGTGGTCAGTGGACGAGAAGCGCAGACGTTCCTCTTGTTGGTTACCGAGGAGCGGATAAACTATAACGATCAGTCATAATCCCACACACTTTGAAGTGGTACTAGCTGCAGTGGAAAAGCAACCGAGCTAAAGCGAACCGAGCCGCGCCGAGTCGTACCGCGCAGTGGAAAAGCGAAGCGAGCCGAACCGTGCTGAGCCGAACCGTACTGAACCGTACCGAGCCGTACCATGCAGTGGAAAAGCGCCATAAGCACTCTGTCAAGAGTGTCAAATATGTCTATACAACATGTTTGTCCCATCGATGGTATAAAAGCCGAAGTGCGTCCTGACTTTGGACTTAAACATGGCTATTATTTTACTTGCACTTCTGTTAAAAACCTCCTTTTCTTATGCTAGTTAACTTATGTTCATGTTTCCCTCATTCATGTGTTGATCGCTACCTCGAAGAGTCATGAAGTAGCGACGCTGGGAGCAGGGAAATCTATTTAGAGCGCCTTATTTTATTAATTAAAATATCTATATTGCGCGCCAGCATATAGATTCTCGTATCGCACTGAGAAGGACAACGATATGTCGCCCTATCGATATTTTGTCCCACCCCTAGTTTTCATAGTCTGGAGCCCTGCATTGTGTTTTGTTTGTTTGTTTTTAGCTGTAGTGTTTAGTCTGGTAGCAAACATTGTTTTGATTTTGGCATTTTGTTTGATCTTCTCTGGAGTGGTTTATTCAATTAATTTCCTCATACCTTCATAATTTTATTTCCAGATGTAATGTTTGTTTGTACTTGCAGTGGTGTAAATTTGACGATGATGTCGTTTCACGGTGCACTAAAGAAGAGGCCATCGAACACAATTACGGTGGTCACGATGATGACTTGTCAGTGCGTCACTGCACTAACGCTTACATGTTGGTGTACATCAGAGAGTCCAAGCTCAGTAAGTGCCATGAACATAATAACTGTGAGGTTAATTTATAATGTTATCATTTTAGCATGAGGTAATGTTGACCTGTAGACCCTGACAGCAATCCAGTGATAATGATAACCACCCTGTCTTTGGTTGTGGATCTTAGGGCATCTGCTTGTCTTCTGTCCATCTGTGCTTATAAGTGCTATTGTCATGTCCAGGTGAGGTCCTGCAGCCGGTCACAGACAATGATATCCCCCAGCAGCTGGTGGAGAGGCTGCAGGAGGAGAAGAGGGTGGAAGCCCAGAAGAGAAAAGAGAGGCAGGAGGCTCACCTTTACATGCAAGTACAGGTATGGAGCCATATTATGTCCAATCAAACTAATTATTCTTGGAATGTAAATGTTCCTTCTAAATGGAAGACTTATTTGTCCACTTAGTGTGCCAGATAAAATGGTCACTTCAGGTCATGTTGGCACAGGCCTTAAGTTTAGATCTTTAGAGTTGGATTTGTAAAATAATTCCAAGCTACTTTGTTTTTGTTTAAACCATCCTGCCATCACTCTGTGTTCCTGTAGATGGTGACAGAAGATCAGTTCTGTGGACATCAGGGCAATGACATGTATGATGAGGAGAAAGTAAAATACACAGTGTTCAAGGTTCTGAAAAGCTCCACTCTGGCTGAGTTTGTCCAGAACCTTTCACAGACCATGGTGAGCCTTCACTTGACGATCCAAGTTTCTTGGATAACATCTTTCTCTTTTCAGATCCTTACAATGTTAGAAAAGGAATTTCTCAAAAAAAAAAAAAAAAAAAATATATATATATATATATATATATATATATATATATATATATATATATATATATAAAAATCAGGGAAACATGCATTTAGATTGAGTTTGCTCAAGCAACTTTTTTTTTTTAATCGTCCTACGTGGTTTTACCAATTTTAATTCATTCACAGTGCAAAATGTCTTGCCAAAATTTCAGCCAATAAATACTTGTAAAGCAACTATAGATTATTTTTGCTCAGTGAATTATCAGTTAGAAACAAACGTTTGTTACTTATAATGAACTACGGTGTGGTGTCAACGTCATAAGAACTTTATGATTGGCCCAAAGCAGACTTCTTATTAGGGATGCACTGTTGCCACTTTTTCCAGAACGAGTCCAATACCGATACTTTTTTTTTTTTGTATAAATCAAATTAATGTGCTTAGCAAATAAATATTTCCTTCAGTTATTTTCATGCCTAATTATGCCTGTTAAAATGTATTATAGGAGCTACTGTTACTTTCACTAATCCTATTATTGCTCTATCACTATTTTATCTTTAATTTAATTGTGAATATTTAAGGCTGCTCCAGCAGGGCTCAACCAGTCAAGTGCAGTGAGTGATTTTGTCTTTTGTTGCTAGATTAATATCGAGGACAAAGACAGCAGTAGGCTTATTTTGCTGTTGTTACTTTAAGAGCTGCACATATCCAACATACTGTTACACACCCATTTTCTTTTCAACGGTTTACGTTCACTTAAGTCATAACCGACTATGTTTCACAAAAATACTTGCCTATATGGGCATTTTGCTATTTTGTGTGAATTTGTCCATGAAAGAGAACTCTAATTAATAGGTATTTGTGCTGTCTTGAGAGGCAGCTTTTTGGTCACGTGCTCAAAAAACCTTCATGTGATTTCCATACCGCCGCCTTGTAATGTAGAGAACCACTCTTTATGCATAAATCATACAACAGTTAGTTTTTACATTGCACATACATTTTGGTTTTATATACCGCATTTTGTTTAATGAACAATCGGCAATAGAAGTGTGCGCTTTCTCTTTACCGTCACTTAACATTAGTAATATGTGCCTTGTTTTACCTTTTGCTATTGCCATCTCTGACCGAACTACAAACTTTCCAGAAAAAAAAAAAACCTCATACCTTTTTCACAAAAAAAAGGTATGAGGCTCGACCAGTTCGCGCGTCTGTGCCACTGCTATTTACGTGTAAATATTTAATTAGTTTAACATTCTATTAATTCAATACATTTATTTCATAGACATCCTTATCTGATATATCCATTCTGCTCTGTTTGCTCTGTGGTGTTTCTTTGTCACAAGCACTGTACACACGCTGCGTGGTATCGGTTGTTGGTATCAGAGCATTTTAATGAGTACCAGTACACAAGCACAATATTGGGCCTGATACTGGTATCAGTGCTTCCCTTCTTACGTCAGTGCGTTCTGACCTTGTCCGTGCTCATAGCGGTTATCTTCATTCTTTGTTTACACACAGCTTCATATGGGTAATGTTACAACTTCTTTATACTGGTAATTTGCCAGAACCGATTTACCGGTATTTTTGAAAAGGTTCTGTTCGCACATGACCCCTTAACGGAAATTTACCAGTAAAGTCTGTATAGCTGCTTTTTCACCGTCGGGCCAAACCATTCTCTTTGCTCAAACGTTCCATTCCGGGCCAGCCTGTACGGATATGGTTTAATTTTCCACTGTGGTGCTGATAACAGCCGCTCTTTGGAATGTAATATAAAATGCTTCAATCTTTGGTAACGCAAGGGTTTACTGATGATGTGATATAAATAGCAAATGCTATTTATAAGGGATAATCAGATATTTTATTTTATTAGTTTTAATAGTGCGCTTGGCCAGCTGCAGAGAAACTGTTACCCAGGCAAGTGGCCAATCCCAAGTGGCAAATTCAATACATGCATTCTACCAGCACGGTTCCTGTTAGCCAACCGCTCTGAAACGTTCAGCTTGTAATCGTGCTGTACCAGGCTTAAGTGGAAACATAACTGGAACAGTTCCTTGTCGTTCTTAGAACCGTTTGGCCCGATGGTGGAAAAGCAGCTTATGTGTGAAAGGGACATTCATACATAAACCTCAACCTGAATGCTGAAACCTGATTCGTGGTGACAATCAACAGACAGTTTAAAAATGAGCATCACCACTTAACCTCACCACACAGCAAATAACTGATGACAGTCAGCAAACAGCAAAAAGATAATCCTGCTACAGTAACCACATCATTTATTAATGCTGCAATGCATTCTGGGAGCTTGCAAATCCTTAAAATCAGCAACATTAATTTCGAAATGAAACTGCATTAGGCTAGTTTGGACAAATTTTCATTTTGTTGGTATTCACATTCACTTAATGCCTGAGGTTAGTTGCATTTCTTTCCTGGTTTGTCCATGGAGATGGTCTCAATGAATTTCAATTCCTCCAGGGTTTCCCGCAGGACCAGATGAGACTGTGGCCAATGCAGGCCAGAAGCAACGGCACTAAACGGCCGGCCATGTTGGATTATGAAGCAGATTGCAACAAGTCTGTAAGTCTGTGCACTCATATTTTTAAACATCCGTACTTTTTATAGCATTCTTATTTCATATTTTGCTCTTAATGTGAGAATAAAGCTGTGCATGTCAATGTCACAAACAGATGATCGACTTGAGCGATAACGAGAACCCATGGACAATATTTCTAGAAACTGTAGATCCAGAAATGGCCTCCAGTGGTGCAACGTTACCCAAGTTCGACAAAGACCGTGAGTTTCAATGTGTACTTTTGAGTATTATGAATATACTCAGAACATTGTTTTAGTCTGTAGATGTTTCACATTTCTTTTTATCTTTTATGTAGAGCAAAAAGGCCTACAAAAATCTTTCAGCTCTGATTAACCTTTTAACCTTGGTTTTGATTTTCAGATGATGTAATGTTGTTCTTGAAGATGTATGATCCAAAAACCAGAAGCTTAAATTATTGTGGACATATCTACACACCTATATCCTGTAAAATACGTGAGTAATAAAAGCTACATATTACAGGATTGTTCTCATTAAGTTATTGTTGTAAAGATCTAATTAAACAGTCAATCCTTTATTACATTTAATCCATTCTAACCCTGACCCAAACAGGAGACTTGCTGCCCGTTATGTGTGAAAGAGCAGGGTTTCAGCAGGGAACTAGCCTTATCCTCTATGAGGTAAGACTGTTGGTTTGAATCTATAAAAAAAAAATTATTATTATTTTTATAGAAAATAGTTAGTAGAAATCCATTAGTAATTGGTATGGTTAAAAACATATATATTTGTATGCTACAATTGAATTTAGGCATTAGAACATTATAATAGAGCAGCATGAAAATATATGGTTTATATTTACTGTTCAAAAGTTTGAGGTCAGTATTTATTTATTTTATTTATTTTTTAACATGAGAATAAGGATATAATTAATGATAATAATAATGATGATGCATTAAATGAAAATGTATCACCGGTTTCACAATTATTAAGCAAACATTGATCATAATAAAAATTTTCCTGATCACCAAATTGGCATATTGGAATAATTTCTGAAGGATCATGTGACTCTGAAGACTGAAAGGCTGCTGAAAGTTCAGTTGTGCCATCAGGAGTTTCGATAGGAATAAATTACTTTTTAAAAATGTATAAAAAGTATTAGATTTTAAATTGTAATACTTTACAGTTTTACTGTATTTTTGATCAAATAAATGCAGCCTTGGAGAGAGTATGAGGCCCTAAACTTTTGAGCTGTGGTGTGTTTCATGCATTTTAATGGTTAATATAAATGCATTCTTTATAACTAGGAATTGGCATCAAATAGGGACCTAAAGTTAAATCATGATGCATGATTACTTCCCTGTTATAGGAAGTTAAACCGAATTTAACAGAGCGAATACAAGACTATGATGTCTCCCTGGACAAGGCTCTGGATGAGCTGATGGATGGAGACATAATTGTGTTCCAAAAGTAAGAATTTGTCGTCTTAAATCATTTTCCATAGGTTTACATGGCCTTGAAATCGATTGTTCTTTTGTCGTTTCACCACCAGGGACGATCCTGAAAATGAAACCAGTGAGCTGCCTACTGCAAAAGACTACTTCAGAGACTTGTACCACCGTGTGGATGTCATCTTCTGTGACAAGACCATTCACAATGACCCAGGCTTTGTTGTGACACTGTCAAACCGAATGAACTACTTCCAGGTTGGTATAGATAGATCGATAGATCGATCCAGTCATGCAAGCAACCTCTGAAAATTGTCATCCTTATTAATTTTCAGGTGGCAAAGACTGTTGCACAGAGGTTAAATACTGACCCCATGCTCCTACAGTTCTTCAAGTCACAGGGGTACGTCTTCTAATTTTTAGTTTAATGGGACTTCTTCACCCCTTCCCCCCCACCCCGTTTGCATTCATGAACCTGAATTTTTATTCTCCTTCCTCTCAGGTACAGAGATGGTCCAGGCAACCCACTCAGGCACAACTATGAAGGCACTCTCAGAGACCTGCTGCAGTTCTTCAAGCCCCGGCAGCCTAAGAAGCTCTACTACCAGCAGGTGAGAAGAGATCTTCCACTTGGCACTCCTCTAAGGGAATATGAGATCTGCTAAGCCGTTACGTTCGGGGCATCGGATTTATTCATGGTTTTCCTCCCACAGCTCAAGATGAAGATCACAGACTTTGAGAACAGGAGGAGTTTCAAAGCCATATGGCTCAACAGTATGTTTCGAGAGGAGGTAAGAACATGCTGCAATAATTCTACATTGAATTACCATTATGCTAGTTAACCCTACTTATTTACATAATGTACGTTTCCAGCATGTTTAGCACACCTATCAGTGTGAATATTTTATCCCCCTTTTGCATTAGGAGATCACACTGTACCCTGACAAGCATGGCTGTGTTCGGGACCTTCTGGAGGAATGTAAAAAGGCAGTGGAGCTCTCAGACAAAGGCTCAGAGAAGCTGAGGTCTGTGTATTCTCATTTCAGTGAGAATTGAAAGCCCTGAATAATGGAAACCGGGTTCCTACGCAGTATGGAAAAATATTTGCTTCCAGGCTATTGCACAATTCAGTTTTCCAAAGTATAAAATGAAGAATTTCTAAAAAATAAATGCATCACACAGGCTGGGTTAAAAACATAATTTTCTCAACGTTAACATTACACAGAAGTCACCGTTCGGTACATACCTCTAATTTGGGGTCACGGTTCCATATGAGTTCCGTACAATAGGATAAATTGGCACACTTAAGTTCAGGGTCCAATTCTCACAATTAACTATGACCTTTGCCTCAAACTCCTAATTACTGCTTATTAATAGTTACTAAGGTAGTTAAAGCTCCAGTCCGTAACTTTTTTTGGGTTAAAAATTATCCAAAATAAATTTGAGCAAGTACATAACCAGCCAGTGTTTAAAACTATCTGCTTGCCATAGCTCGATTCAAAACGGTAAGCTCGTAATGTTTTTAATTCCAGTGGTACTGGTGGATTTCCGTGGGAAATTCGAGCATGTCATTACGTCACATTTGTACACATAAAGGTGTCTCGGCTAGTAGGCTATGAGTGTGAGGATTTTGGAGGTGGAGATTTATAGCCTTTTCTCACAGCACTTGATATAATTAAACTTATTAATTTGATGGCGGATCCAGAAAGGTTCAAACGACAATCACCAGTGACAACTGGAGACATTACAAACTGACGATCCTGAGGAAAATCAGCCAGTCGTGCTTTAATCACTCACTGACGATGCTATACAAGTCACTCTGTTCATAATTCTGACTCCTTTCACTTGCCACTACTGATATCATTCTCTCTTTTGGTCTTATAGGCTGTTAGAAATTGTCAGCTACAAAATTATTGGGGTTCACCAGGAAGATGAATTGCTAGAATGTTTATCTCCAGCAGCCAGTCGAACATTCAGAATAGAGGTAAGGATTAAATGATTCTCATCAGCCCTGAAATCCCATCATTCACTGATGTGCACAACAAAGAATCTATTCCCTAGTAAAGCCTCTTAAAATTATTTGGAATCTGAGTTGCCCCTTATTTGTGGATGCTGTTCCCTTGAAACAAGCTTAATGTCTTTCGTGGCAGGAAATCCCTCTCGACCAGGTTGAGCTGGACAAGGAGAATGAAATGCTGATTCCAGTTGCACATTTCCACAAGGAAGTCTTCGGGACATTCGGAATTCCGTTTTTGCTCAAGATCCGTCAGGTGTGTTAGCTGAGTGTTCGCTGAGTGCATGTGTAGGTGGATTGTGGTCATTTGTTCGGTTTGCATGTGTCGTGTCCTTTTTAATGCGTGCATTTATTGTGGCAGGGGGAACCCTTCAGAGAAGTGATGAAGAGAATTCAGAGCATGCTTGACATTCAGGAGAAAGAGTTTGAGAAGGTAAGAGCAGCAAATGTTAATTTGCAAAAGAAAATTCCAGGTTTAAAAATTCAAACTGATACAAATTCAAACTTAAGGTCACTAGTGACCCAAGGTATGTAATAGAGCAATTATATTTTCCTGTGCAGCAATATTGAATCTCTAAACGATCAGAATGTGTCAATCATAAAACTACCTTGGACATGACAGTGTTTAATGGTGGATCTGATAAAGCTCTCAGCTAACAATTAGAATTTTAATGATGATGAAAAATAGTTTTTAAAAGTAATGTAGGCAATGCGATTCATAAGTTGCATAGGATACACGCACATGATTTCAACTTCTGCAAGGTGTATCAGTTTCATAAATTATTGTTGTTTTTAAACTAGTGGTGGGAATCTTTAGGCACTTCACAATCCAATTCAAAACCATTCTTGATCTACTTTTTTTATTATTATTATTAGTCAGTTTACCAACTTTACATCTTACATTTATTTGTATTTTTTTTATTTTTTTTTTTATTACTTGTGTAACTATGTAGCTACTTTTTTACATGACATACAATTGATATAATTTTTAACTTTAAAGAGCTTTGTATGTTCTGAAACTACATTTGAGAGTAAATAATAGAGGAACAAAGAAACATATTACCATCAATAAACAGTGTGTTCCGTGTCTAAGAGTGGTTTCGGTATCTGAAAATTTTCCGGCCAAGAGCAGTGAGTGATTTTTCTCTTTCTCAGCTTTGGTGCTGCTGAATTATTACTGATGCCAACACATCTAATAGGCCACATTCACACTAATGTACAGCTCTGTTTTGACACATCAGATGTTTGTCCTGACTGTCTAATCCCTTAAGACATAACTGACTGTTAACATTAATTTTGCGTCATAAATGCATTTTGAGATGCAACCACTTACACGCGGAGTCGCACAGCTGCATCCATATTTTAAACTATTTATAATAAATTGTTGTACAATATAAAATGGCTATTTTTTTTGTTATACAGTGACTCAAAGTATTTGATGGAAGTATTACTGACTATTTTTGTGCCTGAATTATATATATATATATATATATATATATCACACACAGACACAGACTGCAATGTATGCATCAACGATGTCAAAATCTAGTGTAATTTTATTATTTTGTTATTAAAATATCAGGGCCGTTTAGAGATCTTAAATATGCCTTTTGGTTTGCTGAAGACCTGAATATGTAATAATGATTGTAACATTTATGGTTTAAACGATGGTTGATTTAAATTGTATTTATTTCCTTTTTCTGACAGTTAAATGACACTGAAATATTGACTAAATTTAAAGGACTTAAAAAATAAATAGTTTAGACAAAGTGCCTTGTAGACAGTGTAGAAAGAAGAAAAGTAAACGAACAATGGTCACTGTTTAGCAGATCAGAGTCCTGATTCAGACCCAAGTTAGGTTTCACCTAGACCACCAGTCATTATAAAATGTGAATATGGTTTTATTTTATTTTAGTTCAAGTTCGCAATAGTTATGATGGGCCGGCATCAGTATATCAACGAGGAAGACTACGAGGTGAATCTGAAAGACTTTGAGCCACAGCCAGGTATGTCACTCTTTTTTCTTCAAATCAAAATGCATGTTCCATGGATATATAAAATGGATTAGCCTTCGCTTGGACAATAATAAAATGATTTTAACTAAACCATATAGTTGATGAAAAGAATACAAGAAAAACAAGTGCTAGTTATTAATGATGCATCAGTACTTTTGAAAAAGAAACCGCTAAAATTAATATTACCATTTCAAATAACAGCAGTGCTGCTTGAGCTGCGTGCGCTAAAGCAATAGATCATTACTGATAAACTGACGTGCTTTATAAACTTTACAAACGCATCCTATATGGGATAAATCAGAGATATACAGGACATAAACACAAATTACAATTGCACAGAAGAAAAGGTTTTGAATAACTTGACTTGGATAGTCATGAAGGTGTAACTGTTACGAATGCTCTAAAACACAGATGCACAAAGAATTCTCATTCTTTTAAAGTCATGTTCTCATTATAATTTTATGTAGCCTGTATGACAGACTTGCGCTGCACATGTTGCACTTAATTGTATTTTCCTTCTCAAAGTGATTCCAATCATATTTCAAAACCATCAGTGTGACCGGTGCGCATCTGAAGTGTCTCAGCTGAAGGAAATAATCCGTAATTTATCGGCTTTAATGTATCGGCCAAAATTTCTTATCAGGCCAATAACGATAGCATTGAACGCATATCGGCTGGTACTGATATGGTGGCTAATGTTTCGTGGATTCCTAAACCTTATCATATTCTGTACTTCATCAGGGAACATGTCACACCCGAGGCCTTGGTTAGGGCTCGACCACTTCAACAAAGCTCCAAAGAGAGGTCGCTACACGTACCTGGAAAAAGCGATCAAGATTCACAACTGACAAGTCCCCACTCTAACCAACGATACTTAAGACTTTAACCAAACCTCTTGTGTGCACCACTTTTAACACCTGCTGTCTGGGTACACAGGCACCATGTATGAAGTCTTCAGCGAATGGAGTGACTGCTGATGCTCCTGTTTTTCTTTTGAGGCTGTTCGATTTGGCTTCTCTAACTATTGACTGCCTATTTGTCTGGAAGAATGAATTGGATTTTAACAAGAAAGGGGGAACAGTATGTCCTAGAATTTTGTTTTGATTTTTATTTTTCGTTGTTTTTGTTTGTTTTTTCTTTATTTTCTTTTTAAGTTCGTTTTTAAAAGAATTGTTACGGCAAGAAAGCTGCTGCATTGAGAGGTGGAGGCGATGGAAAGATGAGTTATGTCATTTGCAGAAGATGAAAAGGATACCTCCATCCTTCAACAAAAAAAAAATCACCAGAAATGGCTGATGCTTTTGCTAGTTGCCCTGACATGGTTGTCTCATTTTCTGGTTCCTTAGTGCAACTAGTCAATTTTCATGTTTACACAATTCTTCTTTCTCACTTAGTTTGGTTGGAGAAATTCAGTTTGTCGTCTTTTGGAAATCCTGTATAATAAAGTAAAAAGCCACAGCATCTGTTTTAAAATAAATAAAAATGAAATAAATTGTCTGTACTTCATCTTGCACGTTGGCACTTAATAATCCAAGGTTTTACATTTTTCAGCACTGTTAAATGTAATCTTTGGTTGGAGCTTGATTTGCAAATCCTTTTGGGTTTCTCCCTCTTTTTTTCCCCTTCTCCCCATAAGGTCCCCCCCCCCTCTTTAGCTCCTGTCACTGGCTGTGGGATTATTCTGATGGGGAGGGAGGGGTCGCTTGCTGACGGCTCCTGATTCGTTGTACTGTTTGTTGGCACGAGGCTGCAGACGCATTGTAGACTGGTTTGGGACATAGAGAAATCAGCATTAATGAACCAATACAAACTTTTTTTTTTTTTTTTTAAGCACAGAAGGAATGCTCCCTAGTGCATAGTTGGCTTTGTAAAAACAATTAAAATTGTATATTTAAAGAATGAACATGTAAAATTAAAAACACAGATTTGTTGGGTACAGATCAATTCAGATGTTCATATTCATTGCGTGTAGTTTTATTTTGGATCCTGACAGTTTCATTTTGGGTTTTTGTTTCTTTCTCCCTAACTAATTGCAACAGTTTGTCTCGTTTAAGTGCAGTACAAAGATGACCTGCAGATCACATCTTTCTTTTTTGATTATTTTGTTTTCTCTCCAGTCTAATTCCTCCGTGTAGCAGCAGTGTACGACAACTCTTCCTGTATATTGCCTTTTTGCTGGAAAATGTATGTTGAATAAAATTTTCTATAAAAGCTACAGCCATGGTCCGTGGAGAATTGACTCGAGATGGTGTTTAGGTTGTAATGCTGTGCTAGTGTCATGTAATATGAAGATGAACACAATACGGGTTCTGTAATATGAAGAAAAACACAATACGGGTTCTCATTGAGGTATGCACAGGCATGTTTCAGTTTTATTATAACCATTCCATTTAGATACACATGACATATTTGAAATTATTGTAAAGATTCAGAGGCTTTTTCCTGAAGTGAAACATGGCTAAACAGTGACCCAAAGACAGTGTTATTTTTATTTAACAAACAGCACAACCCTATTCTAAGGCCCCATGACTTTTCCAGCTTGTGATGTACAAGGATGATGTTTTTTTAATATTACACAATTTGTACCCTAGACAATTTTTTAGAGCTTGAGATGAGCATGTAAATATTTTAGAGCTTTTCCAATGGAGTTAAATTAATTGACGACTTTTTCAGCTGTAGAAATCACTTTTAAAAATGAGTCCATCTCATATACCCACTTTTTATTAGACCGTGTGAACTGGTTCTTCAAATGAAAAATGAAGTATATTAAAATAAGAAAAATCTTTCGATGTTTTAATGCTTGTCTGAGTTCAAATCAATTTTAAGTTATTTTGAGGACCCTTTGAAGTTTGCTGAGGGCCTCTAGCTTGAGAACCACCATTCTACATGGTGCCATTGATGGCAAAATGGGTGATATTTACATTATGCTATACAGTAAATGTAGTTAGGCAAATCAAATTCTGTGAACACCTCAGACTTGTGAACCCTTAACCCGGAGTCCTTTATATATACAATCAAAACCATGAGTATTCATATTCATTTGTAAATGTAATAATACAGATTAAACCAGATGAACACCAAAAGGTTCTTGGTTACAAACATTGCGAAGCATAAGTTCATAAAGGCAAGTTTGCACAAGATGACGTCTGAAAGTGTCCTTCATATAGTGTAAGGTGCAACACAAATCCATGAGCAATGGGACTGGGTTAGCAGAATCGCTTCCTTTCAATGTGCAGGATCTTAGTGCATTTCGGGCATGTATGATAGACGTCTTTGAAAAACTTGTTGAAAAGTGGAATCAGACAGCAGCATAAAATCAACCTGGAAGAGAGGGAGACGGTCACAGTTTTTTGGTGCACACAAGATTTGATGTTTTCATCTGCAAATTCAAATGGACTCTTACCCGCACAGAATGAAGAGTAAGCACGCCACCCAGGCGAAAACTCCCCGTTTGTGGGTGATTTCGGTTAAGACCTGCTGTTGGCAGTGCGTGCAGGTGGCCATTCCTGGCTTGCGACCCAGCTCATATGAATCATAGCTGACGAATTTGTTTTTGGCTTCAGTTGACTGGGACTGGACTACAGGAGAAGCATGTGTTTAGTAAGTATTGTCTTTATTATTATTGATTTATCTTTTCTTTATTTACTATTATACAACAGTAAGTTCGGGTCCAATAATTTCATATCTATATTTAGTGCAGCTTTGGGATTAGACCGCTTTTCCTTCCTAGACAGGAAAGTCTTGTGAGTGATGAGTTTATTTGATTAATGAATAACTGGAACATGTATGGATGTACATTTCCAAATTTCACAATTCTAAGTTTATATCTTGCAATTATGACTTTTTCGTTGAATTTCGAGTTTATAAAATACAATTGTATATATATTTCTCACAATTCCAAGTTAACATCAATTGTTAGTTTTCTCAGACAGATCCTTTTTTATCACAAGATTAGGTGGCTCTTAAAAATATTAACTAAGAATTATGCGGGGAAAAAACTCTTCATCACCCTGCTGAAGAAGAAAAAAAACAGCTAAAATCAGTGTTAACTGGTTTTAGCTGGTCTTCCAGCCTGTTCATGGTTGGCTGGCAGGCTGGTTTTCGAGGGGTTTTAACCACCTTTTCAACTGGTCAGGCTAAAACCAGCTGAAAAACAGCATGGCCAAGGAGAACAGCTTTTTTTCAGCAGGGAGAGAAAAAAGTCAGAATTTCAAGATATAAACTCACAATTTGGAATTAGAAGAAACAGAATTGTGTGCTGTAAACTCACAAATCTGAGAAAGTCTGAATTGGGAGATATAATAAATTTTTTAAAGATTTCTATTTTTTTTATTCCATAATGAAAACGGGCTTCCATAGACCATGTACCCTGCACATATTAACTTATTTATTTAAATGTATATACACAATATAAGGACACTAATAATGGTAAAATCCTGGCATTTTCAAAACATGGGCAGTTCTTTCTGTGTGCCCGTTACAGCTAACAGTTTCCCACCGATAATTAACAGGTAACAGACTGACCAGGTGTGGATGATTTCACTTGGATTCCAGAATCTCCAATAGTGGAGCTTTGTGGGCTGAACGGAGTGTGCACATGGTAGACCTTGACGTTGGAGCCCCTGGCACCCTCGACTGTTGATGTCAAGAAGAAAGATACGGGTAGAACATTAATATTTCCCTTCGTATCTATTTCAGGTTTTAACATTTGCGTCACCGGATTGCTTTCATCATTATGATTATTATCATGAAATTAGTCATTCAAAACGACTCAGCAACTTACTTGGTATCATATACGGAGGCGGGTCCCCAGTTCCGTCAGCACTCATTCTGTCTTTGGCTGAGTTTAAAATAAAAACTGCTGGGACAAAATAAAAAGTCTCAAGATGTGATGTTTGCTATTAGGGCTGTTGCAATATACTTACATATGCTAAAGTGTGATAAAATGACAATCTATGCTGGCAACTAAAAGGATGTATGTTCAAAAAGTCACATTGTGAGCAAGGCATTTGAAAACTGTAAGTAAGAATCCATGTTATATTTTAGGATTGCTTGCTGTCTGTTACTGTGTTGAGTACAAACATCAGAAAATGCCCAGTAAAGAAGCTGAGAGGGTGCAGACTGTCTTCTTTGAGTTTAGGGGGAAGAAGACTGAGAAAGTCAGGGATGACATGACATGACAGTCTTCCCATAATGAAATAGTCTGAACACTTCTCTTCTTCTTGCTCACTTATCATCAATCAATGTGTAGCTGCCTGCCAACTTCATGTTAGCTAGACATCTTTGCCAACGTGTATAAAATGCAAACGTATGACAAGTCATGTGGCATTTATTTCCATGATGCTACAGAGCGGTAAACGCCTTAGATAACAAAAAAACAACAGTTCAACAAGCCCAGGCACTGATTGATACAGATGTCCACCCAAAGAAAGAAGTGGAATGTTGCTCTACTACATGTCTAACTGCGGTAGTAATACTCAACTAATTAAACCCTTATACTTCTTATTGAAAACAAGCCCCAGTCTATTTACCTGAACTTCACAAACCAAATTATATCAGATCAACAATGTGTAGGCACAAGAACATAAAATATTCCCATTAAATGTATATTTCAAAGTGTATATAAATGATTGTAAAATGAATTGTATTATATTTTAGGTGTATCAGTTGGAGGTCACCTGGAAACCTCATACAGTCTAAATACGCGAGTTATTTTACAGCTAAAGCACCATTTATTGCTC
Organism: Gila orcuttii; assembly: GCA_026230005.1. Lineage (NCBI taxonomy): Eukaryota > Metazoa > Chordata > Actinopteri > Cypriniformes > Leuciscidae > Gila > Gila orcuttii. The sequence goes on from JAPDVR010000003.1 coordinate 30,292,724, forward strand.
AGGTCAGCTTTGATCAGAGCATTTACTATGCCGTCTCTGGCCATTCAAAAAATGTTGCTGCAATTAGTTATAACAACTTAAGATTTGATGAGATAACTTAAATATCCAACTTAACTAAACTAAAGTTAACTAAACTTAACATTTAAAGCTTAACATTAAACTTAACACAAGTCAAGCATGAACACATACTTTTAGGTTTAAACAACACATTATTTTTAATTCTAATGTTGAAATTTATGTTGTAATAAATAACCACAGCAATACTTTTTCACAGTGTATAGAGCTTAACATTCAAACTAAAATAAGGCCACACAATGTTTCATTTGCATTCACATATATTTATTTACATTTTGACTTGGAAAAAAAATCTATTTTTCAAATTATTTCATCCCGGTTCTGTCTTATACTATTCTGTACAGTTATAAACCTATTAGCACTTAATAACTTGTGTTATTGCCTCCTTAAGTATAATCGCTTGTTGTATTCCTCATATATAAATCTCTTCGGGATAAAAGCATCTGCTAAATGAATAGATGTAAATGATATTTCATTTACCTTCAAATTGCTCAAGAAAATTACTTTTTCTGGATATGAAAAAAGAATCGAGTATTAATTTACAATAACACCCTATACTTCAAACTCTTAAACCTTTTCTTAGATCATCAAAAATGCCCCACCTAAATCCACAGGCAATGTAAAACTGTACAGAGAGCTCTCTTACCTGTCCTGTTGCTGATGGTTAGACTAAAAACCAGTTTCGATGGCGTTTACAAGCTTTTCATAGTCACTCACCAGCTCCACCCCTGCCTATTTAGTATGCATTAACAAATTCTGTCATCTTTTATGTAGGCTATGTTCTGATGTCAGAAACAGGAAGAAGGCTGTATTTCTTGACATTTAAATCGTTGAAAATATCTCAATCTCTGAATAAACAGTTTCACTAATAGCATCAATGGTGGATTAGTATATGAATGTAAACATAATACTTCTATCCTGAAAACGACAAAAATCAGCAAAGTGTATTGTGGTAGGAGGTGTTTTGTTTTCACTTTTCACACCTGGTATTTCCAATGAATGAAAACCTAAATATTGTTTGCTATCATGTGAAGTTGGTCAGATATGGTAATCAAAACTAAGTTGAAGTTGATATCTTATAGTGACGCCTTTACTCCCTTATGTTCTCCCAGAGGCCTCAAAGATTTATGTGTAAAAATGATAATAAAGAATAGTATTTTTAAAATTAGCTTATTTTCTAATCAATTATTATGGAATCTTTTAAGAACTTTTTTGAAATGTGAATGTTGATACAGTAACATTGATGTGACCCCAGTAAAAAAAAAAAAAAAAAGTTTAAATAACAGTAGACAGTTAGCAGAATTGAATCAGAAAATCTTAACATAATCTGGAAGAAACAGAAGTAACACGTGAGGGGTATGTGAGAGGACTTCATGAGATCTCCAGGTGTGGCAGGGAGTGGAAGAGTCTGTGTTGCTGATATCATGAGAGTGGGCTCGGCTTCTCAGCTACGTCCTTTTGTGCGACACTCCTTTCACTGTGGTTTAGCTTGTTCGGCAGCATTCCATCTGCCGTCACCAAACATGATCTGTTCCACATTCCATAAAAAGGTTGCAAACTTTCTGCTGACGATTACAGATAAATATTTATAGTGAGATGAGTTTGTTGGGCCTGTAGTATTTTGACTGAATGAGGTATATGGCGCATTCCTATGTCCTGCTGTACACCCAAAGCACTTTACAATTATGTCAGGGGTCTCTCCTCAACCACCACCAGTGTGCAGCATCCACTTGGATGATGCGACGACACCCACAGAACAACGGCGCCAGTGCGCTCAACTCACACCAGCTATAGGTGGAGAGGAGAGTATATATGACCTGCAAATTTCCTCTGGATGTGCACTGGAAGAGTATGATCTCTGGTTATTTGTACATGTTGCAACATCTTGCAACTGTTCTTTTTATTTACAGCTGTAATTAAAATGATTCAACCCCCATTGCAAATCAGGTTTATTGACAAAATGTACAGACTTTCAGCTGTTTGCAATGAACAAATCAAACAAAAATAATTGAAATAGCTCAACACAATAAATGTTTCACGTGGTTTCCCCAAATTTAACTTAAAATGCACCTTTTAATGACTTCTGCAGTCTCAAAATTATTTAACCCCCTGAATAGAATCGCTCATAGCACAAATCTGCAAAACAGGTGTTGTCTCAAGCACACCTGATGCAACTAATCAAGATCTTCCTTAGTTGGAACACGTGATCTTGAGCTAGAACACATTAAATACTTGAACTGGCTAAGTTATGTTGACTGCATGTTAGAAATATGATCAAAAGTCAAAAGAATGGTCCAAAAATGCAAATTAGCAAAGGCACTAAATGTTCCTGGAGACACCGTTGGAAGCATAGTTTGCAAGTTTAAGGAACAATGGTTACACTACCTGGACGGGGCAGAAAAAGGAAGCTATCAATGGCTGCAGCCAGATTTCCGAGAAGGCAGGTTCAGAAGAAGACCTGCAGCAAGACTTGGTGGCAACAGGCACTGCGGTTTCAGCTTGCACAAGGCGAGTACTAAAACCATGCAGTTTCCATCCCAGAACTCCAAGACGTACACCACTACTGACCCAAAAGCACAAAAAAGTGCTCAAAATCATATAAATAAGCCACAGAAGTTGACTTTCAACGATGGAACTTTTCATCCCTATGGATCAGCCGTATGTCTGGAGGAAGAATGAAGCATCTGCTGAAAAGAAAACTCTGCCAGTTAAACATGGTGGGGCTTGGTGATGCTGTGGGGCTGAAACCTTGAAACCCAAGAATATTACTGAACTGCAGGCCATTGCTCATGAGGATTCATCAGAAACACTGATGGGGAAGTTATAAACATCACGTGAGATGTTTTGAACAAAACCAAACCCTTTACTTAAAGCCTTTAGGCCACTCCTAGTAATTTCCTAACAAACTAGCATGCTTCGTTCAGTTTAAAAAAGCAATTTTTTTTTTCAGATTCCAAATTCTGACTGGATGAGATTAGTTCAAAACTGATGTATAAAAACACAACTGTGAACATACATTCGAATACTAACCGTAACCCTATAGCCTCAATTAGAATGAGAAACTATGTCACTAAGTGGATTCTGATTATTGTTCATAACTTCTTACTGAACGTTTGTGTGTCGATTGCTGTTACTGCAGTTTATAAAAACAATAAACCACTTGAAAAAGTACTGTAACTTTTGGCAGAGCAAACAGGCATCAAGATGTGGTCCTGCAGGGTGCGGTTGCAACTAAGAAAACAGTTCTAGTAGGACGTCAAAAAGAAAAAGAGATTATGTGTGCAGTTCCCATAAAGCATGGAATGGCAAGAAAGTTCATAAATCACATTCCAACAAGAAAAGTCCAGAAAGATCTGCAAAGAAAAGCAAGTAAAAAATAGGGCCCAATCTACTGCTGTAATACCAGTACCTTTTGTTTTTTTGTGGTGAGAAAGACAACGTGAAGGCTAGAAACTAGTATATATGATGCAGAGAATATATACATGCTGTGCATATGCATCTGTTTAATTTAAGGATAAATAATAAAGAGTTAAAATGAGAATCCCATTAGTTTTGCATTTTACTACTTACATTTTTTGCAGGATAATTGAAATATATTCTCAGCAGTATCTAAAGCTAACAAAAAGCAACACTTTCTGCTTTTTTTGGCATCCAGCAGCTAAATAAATGGTAACACTTTATTTTGATGGTCCCTTTTGAACATTCTACTAACTACAAGTGACTTTGCAACTAACTAACTCTCATTACAGTATTAGTAGACTGTCTGCTTAATATCTGCTAACTCTTTATTTTGATGTTTCCTAACAGACATTCTACTATAAGTAACTGTGTAACATGTTATCTTATTCTAAGCCTAACCCAGTCTACTGATGCTCTGTAATGAGAGTTAGTTGACATGTAAGAGCAACATTACTTATACTTACAGTCAACAGAATGTGTTAAAGGGACCATCAAAAAAAGTGAAACCAACCAGATAGATAGATAGATGCATCAAAGGGAGGACATCTTAACTTTAAACCATGCTTTAAATAGACAGTTCTTGTCTATACAGGGAGCTATACATTTGTTTCCAAGTAAGACATTTTGGACGTGTCTGTTGGAGGCCTTTAGTAGTACATGTGTTTTAATCTGAACAAATTTCCCTTTAGGCATTATTCAATCATGTATTAGTTAATTTATTTATCTTAACTTAGCTGCACTGAAACATTTCAACCTGGTGTGAACTGAAATTAATTTAATATAAATATGTGTGATGACCCATCTTGGTGCTGAATTGTGATAAACTCCAAATTTAGAGCCAAAGTAATCACAGATCCGAATTCAGCTTGGAGGTTATTCTCCCAGGCTGTTGTAAGCACTGGTTGCTCAAAGAATGCATTGTCAAAATCTGAAACATGATCCATGACATGAGTGCAATTTGTTCATTGCTAGGTAACTGTACCACCTCTTAACTATAGGGGGAGCTAAACCTATGTGCTTTTGGGCTCAGACTTCAGGTTTCATGCTTTAAATTTGTCAGCCATATAAAAGTTAAATGTTGTATATCATACCTCAGACATATGTTGTATTCTTATAGATAATTATGTTTGTGTTGTTTTTTTCCCCATGCTATGAACACCTTGTGTTACTTTATACAGACCTTGTGCACAGAAAAACTAATTGGTTAAAAGTTATGTAAATTGAGATACCAACTCATTCCAAGACTGATTGCAGGAATATAATTTATGATTGCCTGTTCACACGTGTTTTACATATGTCTGTTTGGGGTCTGTGAAATCAATTTAGTTTCCCTGTTGACCACTGCACCAAAGGAAAAGGAAATCTTTTTCAGAACATCCAGTAATAAGAGGATGTACACATATCTGTACACAAACTGTTATTAGATTTGAATATATAAAAAAAAAAAAATTTAAAAAAAATTCTAAGATCCAGTTATTCAAATGGCTGTAAAGATCATGACCAGATGGACCGGCAGAAGTGTTTTGTTCATAATCTTCCTGCTGGCTTGAAACAGAGAGGAGCAGGTTTGTTATGTTTAGCATTTAACATACTGTCTTCAAATATCCTATTACATGTATCTATGTATTCCTCCACTCATAGTTCAAGACATTTCAATGGATGACCTTCACTCATCTTCAGAGCATTGCTGAAAACTACAACATTTCAAAAAAGCAGTTTGCAGTTTGAGATTATCTCCGGAGAGCTCTGTGCATTTAAAGAAACATCAGAGATCAGTCTGAATTCCCTCAAATCCTGGAATAAGAATCGACAGAAAAGGACTAAGAGACTTGACTTGAGTCTGGCCAACATGACAAGAGCTTTGAAGGAGAACCACCATCTCAACCCACTCAGACAAATCCATATGCAGAGAACAGTGTTGTCCCACAAGATCCAGAACCAGCAAAGCCACATCGGTTATTTGGAGTCCTTGATGAATCAGGTTCGACATGGGATGTAGGATCTTCTGGCCTCTTTCAAAAGACATCAGACCCATATAATGAAATTGGGGAGTCAGATGCAAGAGTTGTTTAAGATCATTTCAGCTTCCAATGCATGAGTTTTAGATCCCCTCAATGTTATCAGGAAGCAAGAACGTGAGGTGAGGCAACTGTACAACCAACAGTTCAGGCTGAAGAGAAACTTTTTCAACTTCACCTTCGATAAAAAAATCCCACATATCCAAGCCCCAAAGGAAGAAGCCAGAAGTAGATATTTCAGGTGGTTATGTGTCTAAAAATGAAATGTAGTTTTAGTTTTTTAATAGTTTTGATGGTTTGATAGTTTTGAAAGTTTTAGATCCAAATCCAGCTTTAATAAGAAGGGGAAAATCCAGATACGTATCAAATATACAGGCAACAGGTCGAAGTCCAGGTAGGCAGTCCATAGCCTACAAATAAACACACAAGGTTGGGAACAAGGCAAACGGGTAATCCAGAGGCAGGCAGAGAATCCAAGAAACTGAAAAACCGGGAACTTCAGAGATGCAGTGCAACACATACAAAGCTACGCAGTGATTGAATGATAAAAACCAGGCTTATAAGGGGTAGCTAAACAAGGTAATGATAAACAGGTGAATGTGATCAGTGATGAGTCCGGGCAGTGAGTATGGGAAATGTAGTTGTGAGGGAAAATAACAATCTGAAGTGGCCCTCTGGTGGCTCTCGAGGCCACTCCAGCTGATGACCGTTACATTTAGACAGAAAAAGTTTTACTATCATTGTTTAACAATTTTAATTTCCAATCAATAAACTTTGCTTTAAATAATCATATATTCATTATATTTTTATTGGTCACAGTCTACATTCAGTCAACAGTGTCAACGCAATTAGACTTATTGTTAAGCAAAGAATATAAATTAGCCTATACAAAATTAAAATTTCAGACTCCAATATAAGATGAATGTTGTAAATTTAGCAGGTAACGAGCCACAAAATTTGTTCATACTGCCAAGCACATTTCCCCAATCTTAACCAATCAGCAACACTGTTCAATATAAAAAATGAATTTGTGTTTTTCATGATTTACAAAACTAAATATATCACAGTTATACTCTATGCATGGGTGAATTAAGGGTGATTGGACATAAGGTCAAATGGAACAGTATAACTATAGGCTACAGAAGGTTATATATATGTGTGTGTGTGTGTGTGTGTGTGTGTGTGTGTGTGTGTGTGTGTGTGTGTGTGTGTGTGTGTGTGTGTGTGTGTGTGTGTGTGTGTGTGTGTGTGTGTGTGTGTGTGTGTGTGTGTTGTGTGTGTGTGTGTGTGTGTGTGTGTGTGTGTGTGTGTGTGTGTGTGTGTTAACCCACGTACCACACACATCGTTATTATACACTTGAAATGCATGAAGTGAGGAAAATGACATAGGCTATGCTACTTCAGCTAGTTTTCGTTAAAATGTCATAAAAGTGTCGTAGCTAGGCTATTGCACAAACCTTTGATGGAAACATGAATCTATAATTGACAGTTATGTGCATGTTCTTAAGCGTTCAGAGCAGCCCCAAGTAACTACACTAGACCTACCGGAAATCATTGACACAACCCAGAATTACTGTGAACTACATTCCCCAGAATTCCTTTAGAAACAGTTTCTTTCTTGGACCTTTGTGGTTTCCGTACACTAGTCACGGGATTGCTGATGATTGTTAGTCATGGGGAAGAAGACATGTTCGCAGTAGTTGTCCAGTTCGCAGGTTTAATTTATGTATAATTGTAAAAGTTGACATGGCCAACATCGCGAAGAAAGTGTCATGGTCTGGCCGAGGCGAAGATCGCGGAGAGAGAACGCCACTGCTGAATGGTGCCGAGGATGGGAAATACAACAGAAAGGTAACTTACCAGACAAGCCATGCAGACTACACAAAAGACATATATTGGACTCACATTCATTCTGGAATGTTTTGGCTTCTACTTATATGAATTACTTGCTGTGCTGATTATACCGCATGCTTGTTAAGCATGCAAAGGTATTGTGTTGGCTTGCAGACGCAGCAACATATTGTTGCTTTACAGTACAGTTGCTTTAACTTCATGTCATTCCATATCGTTGAAACGAAAACAAAATAGTTCTTAAACCTGTTATAAATGGGTAAAACCTTTGTGTTACTTGTAAATCCTTGTAAGGTCCTTATGTCCTTGTATTTGTGCAGGGTGTTTTGCAACTCTGGATATTTAGATTTTGAACTTCCCATTTATTTTAACCCTCTTATACTGCTAAGAAACTGCAAGCACCTGTGATCCTGTGACCTACATTGAATCGGTAGTTTTTTTTGTTTTTGTTTTTTTTGTCAGAGCCATAGCTAGAAATTCTGGCCCCTCACTGTATACTGTACTGGGCTTCATACATTGTTGTGGGGCCCCTCTTGGCATACACACAAACTACAAAGTGTGTGTGTATATATATATACAGGATATTTGTGAGAATAATTTATGTAATTTATGTTAAAATTTAGTCATATTTTATGTATTGTTGATGTAGATTCTAAATGTAGATTAACGTAGACTCTTGATAAGTGTAATGTGTTTGGTTCATAGTTATCTGGGGGAGGTATATTTCATATAGGCAGGCTGAGCACTGTGGACCTTGAGGAGGAAATCACACCCGAAGAGGTAAAATCTGTTATATGACATCAATTATATATGACATCAATTCATTTTTATTCATTTAAAAAAACAAAAAGGACACTTCAAAACAAAGAACTCTTCAATAGCCCTTATTCAAGTCCAAAAGAGTGGCTTCACTGTTTTGATGCAGCTGTAATTTCGGTTTTAATTTCAAAGTGTTTGTGGTTTATTCATGATTTGCATTCATGATTTGCATGTTAGGCTGCACATAAATCTGTTCTAAATCTCTCCTAAAATCAACCACTCTTGGCGGGAGACTCAGGAAAAAGCCTGACTTGATGTACTTGATTAATTGTGAGGACATGTTTCCGATGTGCTGGCATGAGGTCAAGTTTGCTCATGGCTGCAAAGAGTTGATGTAGCTAAATAAAGTGTTGTGCTATTCTGATTGCATGAGCATAGAATGACTGTATATGCCCTTGATGAATGTCGGCCGTGCAATTTTTTTTTTCAATTCACACAGGACATTGTGAGAAGTCGACCGAAGGAAATCCCTCACAACGAAAAGCTGCTGTCCCTCAAATTTGAGGTAATTGAATCTAGAGCTGACCTCTCTCTTTCAATTGAGCGTCTGTTGGGAATGTTTTGAAAAATAAGTAGGTTTTCAGTATCTTAGCTTAAAATGAGGCAAAATGCAACATGTACACTTTAAATAAAGTGTCTTTGAAGAGCTGTGATATACAAACTATACGTTCTGTGTTTCAGAGTCTTGATTATGATAACAGCGAGAATCAGTTGTTCCTGGAGGAAGAGAGACGAATGAGTCACATGGTCAGTAGACTCGTATGCAGTAGCGAACTGTGACTCTTGAACTTTGGCCCTCTCACCCCCTTCCCTCGATGGGAAAAAAGTAAACCCAACCTAAAATCAGCCTAGCTTACTGTGTCCTCTTCTATAATACTGCATGTTACCTTTGACAATTAATGCCACAAGCACACATTATAGTGAGCGTGAGAGTTATCACCAAATTAAACAAAAAGTAATAAAATGCAAATCCTCATTACAAAGAATTGCATCATCACACAATCGGTGTGTCATTACAGCGGAATATGGTGACAACTGGCCACAAAAGCAATTAAATTTTATGAAAGCCGACGCATCATGACATCACTCAAACCGAAGCACATTTGCGACAGGCACTTCAGCATATGTTGATAATTAATCATATTATTAGACTGGCACAGCAGCTGATTAAATGTATGTAACAGACCGTATTTAAATTGTGATTTGGGAAAAATATAGCTATTATGCAAAATTACAGCAAATGTGCATGGTTGCCAAGTTAGTAAATTTGCAGACTGAACAGTAATTCTGCAAAGTAACTGTTTTCTCAACTAAAGACAGTGGCAGTGACAGGCAGAATAAAATCAGTCACGTAACCTATTAGATTTTAAATAACTTGCACAAACGGCAAACAATTCCAGCAGTAAAGCTTTAGTTTGATTGATGCTGTCATCCAGGGGTATCACTTAATTGCTGTGGTTTAAAGGTGCTGTATGTAACTTTTTCACTCTACTAAAGCAAAAATACCATAATATGTTTGCAGGCTACTAGTTTCTCTGAAAAACACTTCTACAGCCAGTTATTTTACTTAGAAATGTGCGTTTCCAGGCTGGAACTGCACGTTGCCAATTTTCATTGTCATTGGCGCTCGTTCCTGTTGCGTGTGCTCAAACTGGCAACCCGTGTGAGCACCGTCCAGTCTGAGGAGCAGGTGGCAGGAGAAACGACGATCTCCGATATTTAGAATTGGACTGCAGTACCTATTGGACCACTGGTTGTCATTCTTACAGTCTGCAACTTTAAATGCTTTAAAAAGCTTTGGCTTTCTGATCACAATGAAGCGCTGGTGTAGGTCTTCCTTTGCCGATTTTGAAAACTGCGTGGATAAAAAAAATTAGCAACGATGTCCTCATTAATTGCTTGCGGTTTCCATAGAGAATAGCGCTAGCTATTTTATTAGCGTCCCATCCCACTGTGGTGTATGCTGTATCAACTCTACCCCTAAACACAATGATTTTTTTTTTCAATCACATTATTTTCTTTATAATTTATATCACTAAATTAATGAAGGAAACTAACAGCACAGTTTAGCAATTTTTTTTCCTTGATAATCTCCAAATATGGCTTGATCCCAAATTAATATGCCATGCAATCATTTTGAAGATTTGCAGAACGGCACTCACTGTGTTTCCACTTAAAAGCAGTTTATTCAGTGTACTGACAGAACAGACTCTGGTTATCGAGTCTATAATTGTTATAGCCATTGCAGATTAACATGAAATGCTTATTTATCCTAACCACAGGGTTTTAGATGTCTGGAGATCAGGCGATGGGTTATCTGTGGTCTGATTGGGTTCTTCACTGGTCTCATCGCATGCGTGATAGACATTGCTGTGGAGAGTCTTGCTGGGTACAAGTACTTTGTCGTCAAACAGAGTATCCTTTTTCTGTCAGTCTTGTAATTTACAATCTTCTGATATAGTCGGTTTCTCACGTAAAGCACTCAAAAAAGTGTATTTGTATAAAAAAGAGTATATTCTTTACTTAATTAAAATTAGCCAATATACTGCAGTTCTTGAACAATTTGTCACAACATAATTTTATTTCATGCAATCTGTTTACATTTGTAATATGAAAGTTGGTGTTATCCATTACATTAATAATTTGGCCATAACCGGATGCACGGCAATCCAGACAGATTTTTATTTTTTTTTTATTTTTTTTTTTATCATCTAATACAATCTGTCTATGTAGTTTATTAAACTTATTTCTCAACTACATTAAAATGAGGATTTAAAAAAAAAATCCAGGAAAAAGACTATTAATAGCAATGTTTAGTATAAAAAACCTAAAACTATTCATGTTATTATGCAGTAATATACCTCAATAATATTTTTAATACAGTGCTAATCTGATATGTGATGTTTTTTACTGGCTTCAGAGTTTCTTTAATCAGATGTTCAGACATTGAGAAATTCACAGAGCTCGGAGGCCTGTCCATCTCTCTTATACTGTGGGCAGTGCTGAACTCTGCTTTTGTGATGGTTGGCGCTATCGCTGTTGCTTTTATTGAGGTTTGTTTTCTTCCTGTCCGAATGATATTTATGTTGTGACTTCTGCTTCCCTTCTGTGTTTCAGAGTCACTTTAAAGAAATCATACAGCTCTTTCAAAACAATGTACTCAAGCAGAAAGCAGAATTTGGCTGCGTTTGCAATAGCATACTAGCATACTGCATTATTAATTATATTTCTCAACTTATAGAATCAGATTGGGTTACTACTTTTTTTTTCTTTTTTGAATTTTGTTGTTGTTGAAATCTGAAAGAAATTAATACTTTTATGCAGCAAAGATGCATTAAATTGTTCAAAGGTGACAGTTAAATTAAGTGCTGTTTTACTATTAATCAAAGAATCCTCGAAAAAATATATTACGGTTTCCACACAATTATTAAGCTGCACAACTGTTTTCAACATAGATAATAAGAAGACGTTTATTATCAGCAACATTGAAGACTGGAGTAATGATGCTGAAAATGCAGCTTTGACATCACAGGAATAAATTACTTCTTAAAATATATTCAAATAGAAAATAGTTATTTTAAATTGTCACAAACTTTCACAATGTTGCTGTTTTTACAGTATTTTGATCAAATAAATACTGCCTTGGTGAGCATAAGAGACTTTAAAAAATGTTACTGACCAAACTTTTGAATGCCGTGATGTACATTTGTATACTACGTAGTATTTATATAGTTTTAGTTTGTTTTACTTTGAACATTGTTTTAAATTCAGTCTTCTCGTTTTCTCTCAGCCCATTGCTGCAGGAAGTGGAATCCCTCAGATAAAATGCTACCTGAATGGAGTGAAGATCCCTCGTGTTGTTCGACTAAAGGTGATGTCTTTTATAGCTTAAGCTCCTTTGTAAGGCAACAAAGTTTTTTAACTGAATACATTTTATTTTTTAAAGCTATGTAGAGCAGTCGTGGCCTAATGGTTAGAGAGTTAGACTAATAACCCGTAGGTTGCAAGTTCGATTCTCAGTACCGGCAGGAAAATGTAGGTGGGGGAGTGAATGAACAGCGTTCTCTTCCACCCTCAATAATCCTTGAGCAAGGCACGAACCCCCAATCGCTCCCTGGGTGCCGCAGTGAATGGCTGCCCACTGCTCCGGGCGTGTGTGTCCACGTTTTGCAGTGTGTGTGTTCATTTCTCACTGCTCATAATGTGTGTGCACTAACTCGGATGGGTTAAATGCAGAGGACAAATTCCGAGTTGGCCTTTACATCACTTTCACTATTTCTCTCTTTTTTTTTAAGAGATCTCTAAAAATGTATTTCTTCCACGTCCACAGACTCTGGTGATAAAGGTCTTTGGTGTGATCTGCTCAGTTGCTGGAGGTCTTGCTGTTGGAAAGGTACAATAGAAGAACAGTCAATTGGGGTTAATGAGACTTTAATTTGGGGTTAAGAGACTCCGCATCTGCTCTTCTCTCCCAGGAAGGGCCCATGATTCACTCAGGAGCAGTGGTGGCTGCAGGAGTATCTCAAGGCAGAAGCACTTCACTGAAGAAAGATTTTAAGGTCAGTTTTCTGTACTATTGAGTCTACTTGAATCTAACAGTGAACATGGAGCCTAACTGCAAACTCTGTTTCCTCCAGATGTTCGAGTATTTCCGCAGGGACACAGAGAAGAGAGACTTTGTCTCGGCAGGAGCAGCGGCTGGAGTCTCCGCTGCCTTTGGAGCCCCTGTTGGTGAGACATGCAGAAAATCATTTCAAATATCCACCTTTTTACATCAGATAGAAGCAAGACAAAAATGTTGTTATTGTTAAAGCATATTAAAATGCCTGATATACGCAGAGTTTTAGCTGTAAGTGAAAATACATCATGTGTTCCTCTGAATAAAAGCTGTTAAACTGCCCTGGAATGAATCTAGGATCAGACTGTTCAGGATCATCTTTGATTCATTGTGTTTTTTTGGCACAGGTGGGGTTCTGTTCAGTTTAGAGGAAGGCGCATCTTTCTGGAACCAGATGTTGACTTGGAGAATTGTGAGTTATTGTGAATAAGAGCTTGGCTCCTCATTAAAGAGCACTGTCTATTTCACTGCTTGAATCTCTCATCCTGCTTTTTTTTTTTTTTCTAGTTCTTTGCTTCGATGGTCTCCAGCTTCACACTGAACTTTTTCCTGAGTATTTACCATGGGAAGCCTGGAGAACTCTCCAGCCCCGGTCTCATTAACTTTGGCCGCTTTGACAGTGATGTAAGTCCTGCATCTCCAAGTTTTTTTAGCTGCCAGTTTTAAGTTTTTCACAGCACCGAGATTTGAAAGGAAAATCTGTAGAATTGATCCTTAAAGCTTTCCAAAATGTCACAAGAAAGAAAGAAAACATCGTAATATTTTGGTATATCTATATCAGTCATGACATTCCTGAACTAAATTGAATGTGTGTTTTCTTTTTTTAGACTGTGCAATATAATTTATATGAACTTCCTCTCTTCATTATCATGGGAGCTTTAGGTGAGGGGTACATCACTTTGTCTGTGCATGAAACATCTTAATAATTTTGTTTACAAAATTTCCACAATTTTGTTTTCTGATTTTCTTTCGTTTTCCAGGAGGGATGCTTGGGGCATTGTTCAATTTGCTCAATAATTGGTTAACAATTTTCAGAATAAGGTAGGATCTCAAGCTATTGAATTCCAAAGGTCATGGGTAATAGGTTTTGCATTAATTTAAGGAAAACATTTTTGAAAATCAAAATGTTGTGTAATAGAAAACTATTTTTGGGGCCACCATGTATCTATTCCTTATATTGGCCATTTTAATTCATTTTTGCAGCAACTTGACAATAGGTTTGAGATTCTGCTAAATGGATGGTTGGTTTTGACATTGTACTTGTGTGTCATTGAACCGAAGCAGTTGGGATGTGTATGACGACTTTTACATATCAATCACTTGTCATGTGCCCAACAATTCTCTAGGTTATGCCCTCATGTCAAATTGGGGCCAACAAGTAAAAGAAGAGACTTTCCAAACTTGTTTGGAGTTTAATATAGTCTGTGAATGACTGATACTGAAAACACAAAATATCTGTGTTTGAAAATATAATGTTAAAGTTGCAGTAGGGAGTTTTGAGAAAATGTTGACTTAGCCTGAAAATTTGAACAAGCACAACTTCCAGGTCCAACCCCCTTGCTCTCTGCTGCGCTACAGCCCTCCCTCCACAGCTCCTCCCCCACAGCGGAGCCTGCCGTGAACGCGCAGGCTAGTAAACAGGACCACCGATGACGGCAGATTATAAACAGTTATGGAACATTCACTAATAGGGACGAAACATCAACAATATGCTTTACATTGACTATGGCCTGCCCATACTTTGACTACAAACTTGGTCCTCAAATCATCATGTATTTTGCAATACATGTAACTTTATAACGTTGCACTCTTTCTATAAGTTATAAATAGCTAGTAAGATAACGTTAAAGGATTAGTTCACTTTTAAAAAAACTTTTGCTGATAATTTACTCACCCCCATGTCATCCAAGATGTCCATGTCTTTCTTTCTTCAGTCGAAAAGAAATTAAGGTTTTTGATGAAAACATTCCAGGCTTTTTCTCCATATAATGGACTTCAATAGGACACAAACGTTTCAAGGACCAAATGACAGTTTCAGTGCAGCTTCAAAGGGCTTTAAACGATACCAGACGATGAATAAGGGTCTTATCTAGCGAAACGATCGGTCATTTCAAAAAGAAATAAAAAACTTTAAGTTTTATAAGCACAAATGCTCGCCTTGCTCTGTTCTGTGATGCACGTTCGTGACTCTCCTGTTTGAACTCGTTCATCAAAATGAACAAATCTTTTTCGAATCATTTCGTTCGTTGAATCAACGAAATGACTCAGAAAAAGACTCGTTCGAAATGAACGAATCTTTTTGCGAGTCATTTCGTTCATTCAACGAACGAAATGACTCGCAAAAAGATTCGTTCATTTCGAACGAGTTCGAACAGGAGAGTCACGAACGACGGTACGCGCTAGCGCTGTGCAAGAGAGGGGTAATCAGCGCGTACACGAGCGTGATTGACACTGCTAAGACATTCCTCCTGGCTCTGATTGGTTGTTTCTGACCGGGAGCGGTGTATTTCTGCAAATGGCAATAGGACCACAGGGAGGAGCCAGAGGAGCTCGATTTTTTCCACAGATTATCTGTCTCATATTCTACTGTGAGGACATAATGACAGTTTTAACAAATATTTGTTTACAAAAGCTACCTACTGGAGCTTTAAGTAATATTGGAGAATATTACATTTAACAAACCTTTTATTTTTAAACGTGTCAGCTTTATTATTTACACTGCCATTCAAAAGCCTGTGGTCAGTAAGATCAGTCTTTTTTTTTTTTTTTTTTTTTTTTTTTTAAAGAAATTAATACTTTTACTCGGCAGGGAGGCATTAAATTGATCAAAATTGATTGAAGACAAAGTTACTCAAGTTTTTTATTTCATAAATGCAATTCTTTTTAACTTTTCATCCACTTCCATCCATCCATCGGCCTGTGAGATTTTAACAGGATGTGTTATGTCTCAGGTACGTTCACCGGCCGTGCCTGCAGGTAATGGAGGCTATGCTGGTTGCGGCGGTGACCGCTACAGTTTCCTTTACTATGATCTATTTCTCCAATGACTGCCAGCCATTGGCACCGGACCACACTGAGGAATATCCTCTGCAGGTGTTTGTGTTTACTGAGCTTTCAAAATATTCTCTTATATGATAAAATGCTTAGTTGAACTGTTCCTAGACCACAATATAGTCTGAAATGTCAAACCGAAACTTGATTTGTTATATTGTTCATTTACAGCTCTTCTGTGCTGATGGTGAATATAATTCCATGGCCACCGCCTTCTTCAACACACCTGAGCGGAGTGTAAGGAGTCTGTTCCACAACCCTCCAGGTGTGTCTCTGTACGGGTGTGGCTGGGTGTAAACGGGCTTGAGAATGTGTGTGGACAAAACATCAAGCCTGATGGTTATTGCAGCACTTCTTGAATTATGTGGTGTGTCTGCATGTTTTTTGTGTATGTGTGTGTTTGCATATGTCTGCCAATTATTTAGCAGATTTGGTTACAAGCTGGAAGCAGGCCAGCTAACAGGCAGCTAAAATCTTCCTACGCTCTGGAGAGAAGCCATCTTTGATCGCTTTCCCAGAGAGCTGCAAGTGCACAATAGTCAGTACTCAGCCACTGGACTAAACAAGCAAAATCACAACTTACCAATTAGCAAGGTTTATAATGACTATATAATGACCAAGTTGGTAATGCTTCAGTATGGTATATGATTATATTATAACTTCATAATTACATGTTTTATATATGATTAATGTCACATTATAATGTTGTGGTTTCATATCACACTATAATGTTATGGTTTTAATATTACTTCATGGCTGGTAGCCTTACGCTGCCCTCTAGAGCTGGAGTGCTTGATAGCATGCTAAAGAGAACAGATGTTCACCCTACTACAGATCATGCAGGGTTGTGTATGTCTTTTGCATTTACATTCAAGGCATTTAGAAGATCCTCTCATCCAGAGTGATGTACCAACAGTGTTTTAGCTTAACAAATGAGACAGTTGTGTTCAACAGATTGCAAGCATGCCATTTAAAACAATATCTGAAAGGTATGCTTCCTGTAGTGCTTACAATAAACAAATTAAATGCAGATGAAATAAAACTTAGTACAAATAAAGAAACCAATGCAATTATTTTATTGTTTTTTTTTTTGTATGTCTTTTATTGTTATCTTTTTAGAAACAAACTTTACATATATATAACAAAATCACATTGCATATATTTATTATTACATTAGTTACAGGACAACATAGTTCTATAAACAAGAACAATTAACAGACATTATCAAAAATAAATGTGAAAAAATAGGTAAATAAAGTAATTTTAAAATAATAAAAATGACAACATAATAAAAACCAACTTTTTATTTTTTTTATTTTTCTTTTACAAATAATAATATTAGTACTTGAATCCAGCCAAAGGGAACAGGACAAGCAAAAGTCGTGTGTGTGTGTGTGTGTGTGTGTGTGTGTGTGTGTGTGTGTGTGTGTGTGTGTGTGTGTGTGTGTGTGTGTGTGTGTGTGTGTGTGTGTGTGTGTGTGTGTGTGTGTGTGTGTGTGTTTTTATAAATCGTATTACTGAGTGTATATACCTCATAACTGGGCCATAACTGGACAGCCTATTATAAAGCCTTCAGTCCCTACCATTCCTTCTAACCAGGCTACTCATCTCTTTTCTTTCTTTTTTTTTTTTAAATGAGTGCTGCTGTTTTGTTTTGTTTTAATATTGAAATTTTACTTGGAATATCTCTCTCTCAGGAACGTACAACCCCGTGACTTTAGGGGTCTTCACTCTAGCCTATTTCCTCCTGGCTGTCTGGACGTATGGTCTGACAGTGTCGGCAGGAGTGTTCATCCCCTCTCTGCTCATTGGAGCAGCCTGGGGGCGACTCTTTGGGATCCTTTTGTCTGTCATCGCTTCCAGCCAATCAGTAAGTACTTACCCTTCTCTGCACTTTTTTAATTATAGCTACATTTTTAATTCATTTTTACGGTGACCTAGAGGGGTCATGTTTGATTCCCTTATTTTTGTCGTGGTCATGGGATATTATTTTGTGGGAACGTCATATTAACTATTGGGAATGTGATAAGTCGTGCCCATGAGATCGTTTTGTAGAGGTAATGACATTCTTATGTTGTGGCTACGTGATGTAAAGTTGTGGCCTCGAAATCCTATGTTGAGGGAACAATATAACAATATCCTGGCCATGAGATAAATGCGTAAACAACCTGCGCGACCATATTAACCTGGAATTATCAGAAATGGATTGGCATAAAATAATATTTATTTTTAATTAATAAAGAGCGCAGTTAAGAAATGATTAATGATATATTAACATTGCCTATTAAATTGTATTGCGCGGGATGGTGTCTATAGACGTCTTTTGAACAAAATTTATCAATAGCTGATTGTTTAATATTCCTTAAAACATTTTATCTATCCCATCCAACAGTCTTTCAAATCCATTCACTGATTATTTGTTTTTATTTTATTTTAATATTTATCTGTAAGACTGGAAGAACTGGTTGATGGAATCAACCTCACCACAGGTCTATAAGACAAAGGACCTTGCTTGCACATTAACATTTGAACATCACACACACACCCCGTACCCCCCTTCCTCTGTGCACCTTATCTACATTTCTCTTCCCCATTCTTCATCCTGGAAGAGATCTCCCAAACTCACACAAGAATCTAAATGGTTTAATGTGAATGATTATCATCGAATTTTATACATGTTTGATATTATTTGAAATGTCTCGGTGCGACTGGTACAAAGGTCTTATTCCCCAAGAAATAAACCAAAAGTTAATAAAGTTCTTAGGAAGTTTAGAAATATCTTCCACACCCTGGTGTGTCTTTGAGTTAACACCTTCTGACCATTTGACTGAATGCTAATTTCCACTATTCTTAGCAGATGGTCAACTTCTACCCCCAGTAATGGTGGGGGAATACAGTAAATTTCCACTAAACTCAAGTTTTACATATCAAATAAGGTCTGGCTATATAAGGAAAATGCAAGGAGAGCTCAGGGCTGTTTTCTGTATTCAGATTAGCCCGTGTGGTTGAGGGTCTCGCTACTCTCAGCTCACGTAGCCATACAGTGTCGGGTAAAGGATTTCCCTCTTTGTTCTCGAACATTTGATGGTTTGCATTGATTATCTTTCAATTGATTATAGAATTGTAATAATACATTTACCTGACATAATAAATTGTTATATTTGATTATTCTAACAGACTTTGACTTTATTTTCATTGGAGTTAAAAGGAAAAGTCAAACATTAACGTATATTTAATGATGCACAGATATCATTGAAAAACCTTTTCATTTTATGGAGTCAGATGAAACGAGTTAATACATAAGATAAAATGTATAGCATTTAACCAAATATACTTTGCTGCGAGAAAAGACAGTAACACGCAGAGACCTTCACCTGTATTATTGGAAACCCTCATTGGACCGATAAACAGGCTTACAATATATTATTATTATTATTATTATTATTATTGGTTACTTTTTTTTTATTCATTGTTATTCATTTGCTTTATTTTCCCCTTCATTTCTAGTATCTCTTTACCTAATTAACTTTCTGTATATTATGTCACTTAAAGAGTTAGTTCACAAAAAAAAAACAACAACATTTCATTCATTAATTATTCACCCTCATGTCATTCTAAATCCGTAAGACCTTCGTTCACCTTCGGAACATAAATGAAGATATTTTTGATGAAATCTGAGAAATCTGACCCCTCCATAAACAACAATTTAATTACCACTTTCAAGACCCAGAAAGGCAGTAAAGACATAGTTAAAATAGTCCATGTGACTCCAGTGGTTCAACCTTAATGTTATGAAGCGACGAGAATATATTTTTGTGAGCAAAAAACAAACAAAAATAACAACTTTATTCAAAAAATTTTCTCGTCTGTGTCAATGTCCTACACTGTTGACGTTGTAAACACAGGGCAAACATTAAAATTAAGGGGTCAGAGAGCTCTCCGTTTTCATCAAAAATATCTAAATTTGTGTTCTGAAGATGAACGAAGGTCTTACGGGTTTGGAGTAATTAATGACAGAACTTTCATTTTTGGGTGAATTAACCCTTTAAAGTATATATTTTGTAAATACTGTACAAAGTCTTTCATGCAGGTTGTTTACGCATTTAACTCGTGGCCATGAGAAATATAAATTCACTCAACATAAAGAAGTCACGAGAAAAATGTATAGTTCCCTCATCATATGATCTCGAGTCCACAACTTTACATCGCATGGTAATATTACATTCCCACAAATTAATATCTCATGGCCACAACATATTATCACGTTCCCACGAGTTAATATGTCATGGCCACGATAAAACTAAGTGAATCGAAATCTTTAACCCCAAATTTGAGAAAAAATAGAGTTAAAATATGAGGAAAGATTAACTGTACTGTGTTGTGTACATTTTCTAAACTGATAGATTTGGGCAGATCCTGGGAAATATGCTCTGATAGGTGCTGCGGCCCAGCTTGGTGAGTTATTGATGATTCATGTTCATTTTAACTGGACTTGCAGGACTGCAGTCTTGTGGTTTTTAATAGTGCTCTACATTTAACTACATTTCTGTGAAGGAAGTACTTGTCATCATCAACAAATATAGCTGTTTTGTTGTGTTAATTTGAAAGGGGGCATTGTCAGAATGACACTCAGTCTCACTGTAATCCTGGTGGAAGCCACCGGGAATGTGACCTTAGGCTTTCCCATCATGCTTGTGCTGATGACTGCCAAAATTGTGGGGGATTACTTTGTAGAGGTGAGAAGCAAAATATCTAGCATTGTTGTTTTTGTCTCTTGTGAACTGGTGATTTGTCTTTCCAGTAGTTTTTTGTTTTTGTTTCTTAAGGGTGTCACAAAGCATTAGTCATGCATGCATGTCATTTATGTTTTGTGCTATTAGAGCATGAAGCTTATGTGTGTGTTTGTCTGACTGGTTTTTGTTGTTTATAGGGCCTGTATGACCTCCATATTAAGCTGCAGAGTGTTCCTTTCCTCCACTGGGAGGCTCCTGCTACTTCTCATTGGCTGACGGCCAGGTAACCACACCTGGAAAAAATAACATTATGATGCCCAGAAATCGATTTCAATTGTATATTGTGCATAATTTGTCGTTAAATGAGATCTACTAATATATATATTGTTAGTGCCAAGAATTTTCACGTGAATAAATGCATAGATCTGCGAATAGTACTTGTGTAGCCTACAGTAATGATCTAGTGGTACAATTTTGCCAAGGTTTGCCAGGTTCTGGGTTTTTAATCCGCGATCGTATAGTTTTTTTTTTTTTTTTTTTGACACATTAAAACCGAATATGTTAATCTTTGGTTGTATATCAAGCAGGGACATGTTTGTGTGCATTATGTTTCGTGATTTAACCGGAACGAATAGAGAATCTCTGCAATGGCGTTTAACAGTCATTGAAGCGCACGTCCGTGTGAAGACACACGGTGTGTGCGAGCCACAAGAGAACACTGTATCTACGCCACTGATAGCAGCAGCCGGCAATAATCACTCAACTTGATAAAAAAAAAAAAAACATTTCAGCGCTAGATCGCCTCTAATTTAACAAACGAACAAAACGATTCCTCTGTTATTTACCTGGAGATGTTTTATTTATTTTTATTAGGGTCATCCGTGCCGCATGTTTCAAAAAGTGGTGGCGACAATATCGTCCCTGGCAAAAAGTGGTGGGGACATGTTCCACTCACATATTACGCCTATGCTTTGTAGGTCAAAACACAGAAGCGAGTTAGCATTTTAGCACATCCGGTTCCATCGTCCCGAAGTCAATGGGTTTTTTGAATGGGGTTTTGTTTAAATGGCTGAAATAAGGTCTGTGCCAAACAAAAGCTCAAGATAATCTTCACATTTTATTCTACAACATAAAATAAATCAGTATCACCCAACACGTGATTTATTTTAAGCTGTTATGTGTCTTGAAAAAGGCGGTTGCTAATAAGTGGCTAAATGGGACTAAAGAGGGTGTCGAGGAGATTAAACATCATCACACCGAACAAGTAAACTCCGTCCGCTTTTACAGCCTCATTATGCTTATAATTGTGCTCTTATAAACTATTCTAACTCAAACGTTCTGGGAAAATGTTTTTAGATAAAAACTGAAAGGGTTATTAGAAGCTTAGTGACGTTGAATTTGTGGGATCGTGGTGTGGTGTAGTCTGCTAAACAGAAAAACGTATCAGCCGATGCGATAAAACATATTTTTTTAAATATCTTCTGATATATCGTCCTTTGCAATATATCGGTCAGCTACTAGTCTAGTGCAGTGTTTTTATAATTAATTAAAACTATTAAAATTGTTTTCATTAATTGAAATAAAGCTTAAAATAAAACTAACTTACTACTATTTTAGTTACTAAAATAGTTAAAGTAATAAAATAAATAAAAACAAATGTGTTAATAAAGCTGAATAGAATAGTCTTTAAAAAATAATGCAAATGATAAAAGCACAACATTTCGACTAGAACTTATAAAATAAAAGCGAATTCAAAATATCAATACGTACTACAATATTATATAAATAATACTCAAATAATGCTGGTTCAGTGTCATATAGTGAATGTGTTCACCACAGGGAGGTCATGAGCTCTCCAGTCACCTGCTTTAACAGAGTGGAGAAAGTCGGAACGATTGTGGACGTTCTTAGCAACACATCCACCAATCACAACGGCTTCCCAGTGGTTATCTATACTACTGGGCATGATGAGGTGACATAACCATGACAGCATGACATCAGATCCTGTTACTCCTAGTATATTCCAGTTTCAACAAAGACTAAAAGTTGCCCATCTTCTTCCCGCAGACGGGCAAAATCTGTGGACTTATTCTCCGCTCTCAACTTATTGTTCTTCTCAAACATAAGGTGTGGAAAAATTGTATTATGATGGCTTTAGTTGGACTTTCATCTTTATTTTATAGGCAATACTGTAACTGTTACTTTGGCAAATTCTAATAGTTCAGCCTTCTGTGACTCAGGTGTTTGTGGAAAGGGCATCTTCACGTCTCATCCAAAGGAAGTTACAGCTGAAGGACTTCAGAGATGCATATCCGCGTTTCCCTCCTATTCAGTCCATCCACGTCTCTCAGGACGAGAGGGAGTGCATGATGGACCTCACTGAGTTCATGAACCCGACCCCATATACTGTGCCTCAGGTCAGTTACGTTAAGTAATTGTAGCAGCATATTCTGGCCAAGAACTCCCCACAGACTGAGACTGTCTGACTTACATGTAAAGCAACCAATCATAGTTTTTGTTTTTGCATGCCATTTAGAGGCAGGTTTATCTGAAATTGATTATGTAAGGAATAATTGGCTCTGGGCCGTTGAATTATTAGAAAAATAATGCACAACTGAGTTGGTAATCGTGTCGTGGTCGTTACACCTCGGGTGTGCTTTATTTTTATAATAATTCAATGGCCCGGAGTCAATTATACTACGGTTATCACACCTCAAAACATTGTTCAGATAATGAGAGAGAGAGAGAGAGAGAGAGATTAAGCGCATGTGAATTACCAGAGTCTCAACAGTGTTCGGCAGCAGCGTCTCTACTAAAAGCGAAACTATAAGTTTATCTGCTATTGTTTACTATATTTATTTGCTTGGTCAGTGTCGTGTCGTTGTGGGTTTTGGTTCTTTTGTTTTTATAGGCTGAAAGAACCTTTGAAATAATTGAAATCATATGGCGAAATGATATGGGCATGTAACGCGGTCAAGACCTGCCTGGAACTACTTTAGACGTGTGTTTCCCTGAAAATAATTGCACACCTTACAACGTTCGTCAACCAAACCGATTCAAGCATTCAACAGCCCCGTAATATAAATCATAAAAATCGACTAGCATCGAGAGAAAAAACAAATTCAGGCAGAGACCTCAAGAGACCTCTCAAGTTTGTGGTTTATTCATACATGGAATTATGCCATGTCCAAGCCTTAACAGGAATGCCACTGCCACACTCTATTAAAATACAAGAAATGTCACCAGGAAGTGTATTTTAGTTGACGTGACTATGTAGTTAAATCATGTGCTGTATTATTAACTGTTGTTTTCTTCATATTTGGTTTCAGGAGACTTCACTCCCTCGTGTGTTTAAATTGTTTCGGGCGCTAGGACTGAGACATCTGGTGGTGGTTGATAATGAGAACAGAGTGAGTCTATCAATATTCCAAATATGTTACTACTTTTAACTCACAGCTACTGTTTAGGAATGCACAATATGTTGGTACTATATTAGTATTATTAATCAGCTGATAATTGGCTGATATTAGTCTTTTTTATTTATTTGTCAGTATCGGTTGATATTGAATATTTAATTTTCCATGTTAATTTCTTCTAGGTTTAGATTTAGATGACCTTTTTGTCATCTAGTGCTATCTATTTATTTATTTATAGTGCGCTAATTATTTAATAAAACGTTACATGTAATCTTTGGCAAATCTCAAAATAAATATTACTTTTTTATAATGTGCATTTATAATGGTAGATTCCTAAATACACTTGTAGCATTTAAATGATTATAGTTTTTTTATGTATTTAAATATTTTAATTTAATTCATATTTTTTCAAATTTAATTTTATTTATTTTAATTTCTTTATTCGTTTAATATAATTTAATTTATTATAGAGAAAATAGTATAGAACTTGAAAATCGTCCATTTATCGATTGTCTGCAATAACATCAAAATTCAGAACTGTTACGAGTTTCTAATTCCCTGGGCTTTGGATGTGAAGGTTGTGGGGCTGGTAACCAGGAAGGATCTTGCACGCTACCACATGGGTAAAGATGGCCTGGAGGAGCTTCACCTGGCTCAGATGTGATTGGTTGTCGAGTTCATCCTGGACCCTACCTTCAGAGCATCAGCTTTGGACCATAATAACTCAGGGGTCAGCTGGGGTCAGAGTCTCTCTCATGTCAAAGATGCCAAACACAAACCTGCAACATGCACAAATTTGTCCGACATTCAGTATTTTAAGGGCTCGATTATTTGAAAAATACATTTTTGCTCCTTTTCAAAAAAAGTTAGTTATGGGTTGATTTGAGCGTTGAATGAGCACATTATGTTAGTACGTAATGTTAGTTTTGCACTATGTGACTATTTATTACATTTATAATATTTTAGAGTAGATGTGCTTTTCGGGAGCCCTAACTTTTAGTGGCTTTCCAAAAGCATAATTTTGTGTCACCTTACATGTTTATCATAGGTAGTTACCAATATTGAGACATGTACATCGATGTGTCAAGCCAATGATAATGTATATCGACATGGCAATGTGTCACTATGCATTTCTTCTTTTTCAACAAGGTTTTGTTTTTGCAGTCGCAACAATTCCTGCACAATATAAATTATGAATGCTTACTTGCTTATGCATAAAAATAGTTCTAGTAAAATTCTGTTAGCTCAAAGTAAGACATCAGTTATGAATGTGCAGGACAATTTCATCAAGTTTACTGATCTTAGATTTCTCTTATGTCCATTTGTAGCATTACGAAACCTACTGGTGATACCTTTATGTGCACTTAATACAGACTACTACATATATTGTTCCAGTTAATATGGTTCTTTGCATATTTGTATACCTAGTTCTGTTTAGGATTTTTAAATGTTTCTGTTTTGGTTTATCAGTTTAATATTATAAAATATTTTTGGGTAGATCAGGCCCTAAAATTAAATACATAAATTCTATTTTTCACGTGGCAAGTTTTGGTACGAGTTTAAAACTAGCGAGCGGTTTTATGTAGTACATTTCCTAAGGGCAGTTTGCCTACAGAATGTGAATTTTCTGCCTTGAGCTGCTTTTGTTTTCTGTGAAAATCTATACTTTAAAATGAACTCATAAATCACAGTATTGGGCAGTGAAAGATTATGCTAAACTAATTGCCAAGCACGCATTGCAAAAAAACGGTCTTGAACATTAGATGAAGCGTATAAACATGACGTTGGTGTCTGTGTGCTAAAAAACTTTGACGAATGCTGTACGCCTCAATGTTTAAAGCCAACATGTTTTGTTTTTATTTATCAAGGATCTTTTGCTCTGCTAATCTCTACTTTTATATTGTTGTTGATTTGAAGCAACAACAAAAAAAGAGTGAATTTTATAACCATTTGAACTCTGTGAACTAATAAAGCTATGAATCAACAAATTAATTCCTAATGCCTCTTCAGTAATTCTCTCAGATAATAATGGCTGATTTGGATTTTTTTTTTTTAAATCTGTGTAGTGCAGGATAGGACATCAATATCTCTTTAATATCTCGTATTATTTTAAATGTGTATCTGATAAAGGTTCATTTTGTCAGCTTTTATGAATACACTAGCAGATGGCTTTAAAACTAATAAACATGGATTAAAAAAACGATTTCTTATTTTTGGGAAACATGCAGTGTGTGTGTATATGCAACTGACGATTGCTAAGGTAATTGCAATTTGCTAAGGTAACAACACTACATGACTAAGCAGTATGTTACTTGTCATAATCATCCCCGATACTACACTGACACATTCCTATGAAAAGTGATGTACGGTGTGGACATGGAAATGGAAAATGGAATTCTATGAGTAATGCTGCAAGGATCTCGTTTTAAATTTTCATGTATGAATCCCATGATCTGCCCTGTTCATTATTTGCATTGCTGTCGTGTGCCTCTAAACATGCTTTATCAACACATTGATCTCTCTGAGCCTCTATGCAGTGTTTCTCGAGAGAGAAGGCTAACGTAATTGCATCATATCTGGATTATAATTAAATAATTTATAGAAAAAATATTTGCATAATTTATAAATATGTAAGTATATCTAATTATGCTGAATCATGAGTGAGTGAGGTTATCTGTGTAGTATTTAACAGCAATAAATTACAACCATTCACAGACATTTATTTATTTTATTTTGATCGTGCTCCATTAAAAAGCAAAGAGCATTAAATGTATCCATCTGCAGTGAAGGAGCCTGAGGGTAAAGATCAATGTGTCCTAATCCATTTAGAGCAAATCCAAATCTCCTTTCCTTAATCTTCTCAAATCAATAGGTGCCAAAATACATCTGTCTGGCTTCAAATGTTAGAGCATTCGGTAACTATCGACTTACATTTTTTACCCTATTTAAATGTCTTATATGAGTATAAGGGTCAATGACATGACATGCATATTTTTGTGCCCAAATGGATTATTTCTTTTTAAAATAATTAGATAAATTCATGACATCACTTTATCCTATTTAGTTTGAATAATTTTTTGGTACATTTAAATAATACATATTATTTTATTTTTTTTGTTATCTTAAACCCCCAAATGTCAGGTGACTGTCCGAACACATGAACGGACTAATAAAACTATTTAAAATGGTGTCTTAATAATTAAAAAAGAAATACTATTGCATCATTTTAGGTTTGAAACGTTTAATATAAACACATTTTATAAATCTCAATAGTTTTAAAGCTGTTGAGATAATTGAAAAACTTTTGTCCAGCAATTTGTATATTCTCAAATGTCAAGGTGGCACAGCTGCAAACATGGCTCTTTTATTACGAATTCACAAGGTAATAACAGTAAGCATGATAATGCATCATCCAGAGGAGCCCAACTGATCCTTGTGGCAGAGTGAAAAGGTTTGTAGATCTCTCTCAAATACTGGTAAAAAACTGCACTTTCCATGTCAGGTGGTACAACTATACTATATACAACTACATTTAGTTGTACTGCCTGACATAAAAACAGAAAAAAATAATAATTCAGTTTTGAAAAGATTTTTTTAAAAAACACCTTTTACTAAAACAGGCAACGTGTCTCACGAGATACATAGTTTTTATTGTCTTTTTTGGGGCATAAGAACGAATTTTTCATCAAATTCTTTTATCACTTATGACAGCCTGGTCTGTCTTGAGTATGCTGGTCACATGATTTGCTTCAAATCTTTTGTGATCAATTAGTCAGCCTGACCTAAATCCAACATGGCTGCCAGTGGTGCAGAACATTCAGATTTTGAGATAAGTAAATATATATTAAACTTACGTTTCTTCTGAAAAAAAAAAAAAAAAATACTGCTAACATTAATTGTGAACATTTGTCTTAAGGTGCTGAAGGAGAAAATTAAGTAATATGTTGTTCATGTTTTTATTTTGCACGTTTTGAAATGTATGTGTCTCCTGAGACACGTTGCCTGTTTAGGGTATAAAAAAGGGATTAAACTAGCTCTATTTAAAATGCACTATTCAAACTTAAATGATTGTAATTCAAGAATACTTTGGAATATAGACCTAAGTTTGGTCTTGTTTTAAAGAAAACAGTCAGCAGATTATTGCTGAAGTGAAAGCACTTCAAAAAATGAAAGTATGAAAAAGTTAAGGAAGTTTAAAACTTACATTAAATCAAATATAGCCTACTGTACTTAATATTGATTCTTTTTTATAAAATATGTATTTTACAAAATATTTTTTACTATAAAATGAAAGCCATATATCTAACCAAGTTGTGTTCCAAATTTGAAGTTGATATCACAAAAATTGAAGTTCCCATGAGATTTTGTTTAGGCATAATACCAAAAATAGCCACCGGGTGACTTACATTCCATTGAATTTAATTGTATGCATTCTGCCATAACAAATTAACAAATTTCTGTCCAAATATCACTTCTGTCACAAAATATGGAACCTTGAGACTCAGACCTTTCTGACAATATGTGTTTTGTCAAGATTAGAAAAGGTTTTGATCATAAATTATGAAACATGACGATGCCCAAAAGGGGAGGAGCCCATTAAAAGAATTTAGAGTACCGTTTCTATGGTAACACAACGTCCAATTTCAAAACGGGTTTCACAGGCTGAATCTTGAGTTCGTAAGCTTTCGAATGATTTATAATTTGTCAACATTAGATCAGGTGAAGTATGGGATATAATTGTTTTAAACATACAGTGGCAGTAACAGTTAACAGATTAATGACTTGGTCATTTTTTATACCCTAATCAGGCAACGTATCTCAGGAGACACAACTCATAAAATCCAAAATACATCAAATTTAAAAAAAAATCTTTTGGATATGTTTTATTTAAGTCCAGATGATATAAAAAATGAAATGAATTTATTTTTTGCTTAGCATTTTCCACTCTTGCCTGTTTAAGGGTTAAGCTTTATTTGTAAATGCCCATAAACTTTATTAGCTTATTTTGACTTTCTGTTGGTCTTTAGTATTGTAAGGCGGGTGACAGCAAGTCTGGGCTAGCCCATGAGAAAACAAAAAGCTCTCATGAGAATTAACATTTGAACTCTCTCTTGCATATTCAACATCAACTTCCGAGACACAGCCCACAGTGCACTTTTACACCTCACTTTTACAGTCTCATCATCTCCCCCTGCACCCCCTCTTCTCCTCCTTACTTAAAGCTCACTAAAAATCTATACAAAGTTAAGAGTGTACAAAAAGTAACTATACATGTTTGGTATCATTTAAAGTGCCTCAGTGCGCCTGGTAATGGTCTCATTCTCCCAGCCATAATGAAAAGCTGAAAGAAGTTACAAAATATGAGAAATGTGGTGTGCCCTTTAAAAGTGTGCCCTCCCCCAGATCCTCCATTCAAACTACCTCCTGTATGTAAATCAGTATTCTTCTACAGGTACCAAGAACCCATTCAATTACAAATTCTGATCCCACAGTTGTGAACCCCTATAGGGGACCAAAATCTAATTATAATGACAGACACCACCATTTGTATGGCAAGCTGTTTTAGCTTAAATTGTACCCAGCCTTACTCGTCGTAATTGCATTTTTACTGGTAAGAATTCGATTAGAGAGCTTTACAATTCAATTCTTACTAGTAGCAATTACAATTAGAGAGCTCTTTAATGCAATTAGTAGGAATTCAATTAGAGAGCTCTACAATTCAATTCTTACTAGTAGCAATTACAATTAGAGAGCTCTCTAATTAAATTATTACTAGTAAGAACTACAATTGCAGAGCTCTCTAATTCAATTCTTACTAGTAACAATTCCAATTAGAGTGCTCTACAAATTAATTTTTACTAGTCATATGTCTCCATTGACTTCCATTCATTTTTAATTACGGAGCTCTCTAATTTAATTCTTACTAGTAAGAATTACAATTAGAGAGCTCTACAATTGAATTGTTATTAGTAAGAATTAAATCAGGGGGCTTTCACACTGGCAGTTTAGTTCGTAACGGGGCACGGTTCGCATGAAAAATCGCTAATGTGAACGCTGTCATGTGGACTCGGTGCGCACTGGGTCCCGAACCCGAGACTACCTGGAGGAGGTGGTCTGAGTTCGGTTGCTCCCGAACCGTGCTGCGGTTCGCGTGTATGTGAAAGCAACACGGACTCGGGTGCGCACTTGTTCAGGAAGTAAAGTATCCTGCGCTTGCGCTTTAGCCGATTATGATGTATTTAGTTACGTAAGGGATGAATATTTACCTTGGATACGAGCAAGAGTGAGTCTGCAGTGTATTCACGCATAGTGCGTGCAATCAGGGCAACAAATTAATGGAAATCCACTGTCTCCTCAAAAGAGTTAATTTGCAAGCAGCGGAAAGACAGCTGCTTATGTGACACACACACAGTTAACCTGCGTTGTTTACTCAGCTATGCGCACCAAAATAATAAAAAACACAATATATTGACCTGCGTCGTGTTTTCTATCATGCGCCGTGCACGTTTGCAATGACGTAAGATGCACGCAAACGCACCAGAGTTCAATAGAATCAAGTTGAATGTGAAACCAGACCAACGTTGCGGGGGCGCCGGGAACAATCGCGCCCGGGCTCGGACCGCAGCAAACGAGCCCAGTGTAAAAGCCCCCTTAGAGAGCTCTCTAATCCACTTATGACTAGTAACAATTACAATTAGAGAGCTCTCTAATTCAATTCTTACTAGTAACAATTACAATTAGAGAGCTCTCAAATTGAATTAGAGAGCTCTGCAAATGCATTCTTACTAGTAAGAATTGAATTAGAGAGCTCTCTAATTCAGTTGTTACTAGTAAGAATGCAATTGCAGAGCTCTTTAATTCAATTACAGAGCTCTGCAATTATTCATCTTTAATTTGTTTTTTTACTAGTAACAATTCAATTGTAGAGCTCTCTAATTGTAATTCTTACTAGTAACAATTCAATTAGAGAGCTCTGTAATTAAAAATGAATGGAAGTCAATGGAGACACATGACTAGTAAAAATTCATTTGTAGAGCTCTCTAATTGGAATTGTTACTAGTAAGAATTGAATTGTAGAGCTCTCTAATTGAATTCTTACTAGTAAAAATGCAATTATGAGAGTAAGGTTGGGTACAATTTAAGCTAAAACGGCTTGCCATACATTTGGCAAGCATATTGAATTATCTGGGTTTATAAGGAAAACGGGCAAAAGGTTCGAGGAGTCAGTAGGTAGACTTCCCACACGATCGCTGTGTAGTTTTTCGTAAAGTAAAGTAAATATTTCTTTAGTTCCTCGATTTCCGAATTGTTGTTGTTATATTTGATTGACCAATGATTTTATATGAATTGGATTTTTAATGATTGTTCTATTACCAGGTCATTAAATTGTAAACATTTAATTTTATTCTGACTGACTCTAAAATTGTTTTCCCAAGTAGATTAAACGGATTCGTATGTTCCCGCAAGTCTGCTTCAATAGTGACGACTAATGTTTGACATCAATTTAAGTGTACTTGTTTTACAAAGACGAGTTATTTCCGTTTAGGGCAGCAAAAGTGCTGCTTGACTAACCTAAATCTGGGTGCGTCTGTTTTACCTCTGTTTTAATTTAATGTTAGGCTACTTTAGATAAGTGTGCATGGGAAACCACTGCATGGCCAATCCAAAGCTATTATAAAAGAAGAAAAGTTGGTTAACTTATATCTATAGTAGTGGCCTTACCTCTGCCTGAAGTAAACGTTACTTTAAATTCAAAAGTATGCAAATTCATGGGGGCTATATAAAAGGATCTTTGATTGTGTATAACAGCATTTAGGCCTACCTCTGTTTGATGATCAAAACTGACGAGATTGTGATCGTGAGACCCACGTTAAAAACAGAAAACGTGAGGAACTCTGAGCGTTTCCTAATCTGAACGGGGTTAAATACTTAAAGAGTTAAAAAGAATAATCAAACATTCGCTCACTTTAAATGATGCTCAGATATCATTAAAACATTTTTCATTTATGGAGTCAGATGAAATAATGAGGTACATATGAGAAAATGTATTTCATTTATGTTGCGTAAAAGGAAATACAGTAATGCGCAAAGACATTCACCCATATTATTGGAAAACCTTCATTGGACCGATAAACGGGCTTACAGTATAGATAATGATTTCTGTCAGTAATTTTCTTGTGCAATCGGATGATGCTTGCAACCCAAATACCCAGGCAACAAAAACATTACTAACGTTTGATTAAGTTATGAAAACTATTTCTGAATATTCTTAGATTTTTTATGTTTTTTTCTTTGTTATGCGAAGGTTAAGAGAACTTTCCATTTTCTCATTTTACAAACATTTCTGGAATGTTACTTTTAAATGTTCTCTGAACATTCTGAAAAAAATGTTTGACAAACGTCCATCTAAAACGTTTCAGAACGTTTTGTGCTAATATTTTGAGAACATAATTGAGGACCTAAACATAAACTGCTAAGACTATTCTTAAAAGTTAGACTAACAACATTTTTTTTAAGACCGTTCATAACTTTTTAATCATGTGTTATGTGGATGTGTTATATTTATTTTTCTCTCACTGTTGCTGTCAGGTATATTTGTTGTCTATTATGGAAAGCACTTTGGTCAACTAGTGTTGTGTTTAAATGTGCTATATAAATAAACTTGAACTGAACTGAACTAATTAGTTACATACAAACGTAGATTGGCATAATTTGATACTAAAAAGTATGACTGAATGCCGCTTGACTAACTGCTGCTGGGTCACACTGTCTTAATGGCTATGTTTATTCAACTGGTAACTTAGAATAAACATTCTATTAACGTTACTGTAAGAAAGTTTTTTCATAACATTGAAAGAACCTAGGGTATAGCCTAGTATTAGCGAACTATCTATCCTAAATATTTAGTAAAAAATGTTGATAGATCTGTAGTACCCTAAATTACAAGAATGTGTTATATTACACTCAGTGTTGGGTGTATTTTATTACTAAGTAATCTAATTACTGTAATTTTATTAATTTTCCCTTGGAAAGTAAAGTAAGGGATTTCTCTTAATTTTTCTGTAATTTAATTACAGTTAGCCTACTTCTGATCTAATTGCATTAAATACTGTACAGATAGACTATACAACAATTCTATAAACAACAATAGTGGATTTAACATAAAATTTTAATGTTAAAATGTATGTTTTAATGTAGCTTTCTTCCCTTATGTCACTAGGAAGGAAAATTCCAGGAAATTGAATTAATCCAAACACAGTAAACAGGCAGGGAAAACTCAGAAAACAACCACTTAACATAGACACGACAAGACAAAGAACTGAACAAAACAGGGAGTACTTATACCAGAACTAAACGAGGGAACTAATGAATTAATTAACGAGCAACAGGTGAATTGAATGAAAAAGACAGACTAGAAACTAGGTCAAGACGGGAACAATCACAATGCAACAAAACATACTCCTGACACTTTATACACTTTGGTCAGTTCAAGAATAATTTATGCAATTGTTTATTTTAAAAAATCAAAAGTGCAGTTCCATGTCCATTCTTATTATGTTTAACTGGTTGAGGTTTCCAGGACTTCCCGTGGGCTCACCACCTGCAGGAGGGACCGTAAGGGGCCGGTGCAAAGTGGCGGGGCCTCGACAACCCGATCCCTGGACACGGAAATTAGCTCTAGGGAGGTGGAACGTCACCTCGCTGGCGGGGAAGGAGCCTGACATTGTGCGTGAGGTTGAGAGATACCGACTAGAGATAGTTGGGATCACCTCCACGCACACCTTGGGTTCTGGAACCACACTCCTTGAGAGAGGATGGACTCTTTACCACTCTGGAGTTGCCCACGGTGAGAGGTGGCGGGCTGGTGTGGGTCTGCTTATAGCCCCCCAGCTCAGCCGCCATGTGTTGGAGTTCACCCCGGTGAACGAGAGGGTCACTTCCCTGCGCCTCCGGGTCGGGGATAGGTCTCTCACTGTCGTGTGCGCCTACGGGCCGAACGGCAGTGCAGAGTACCCGGCCCTCTTGGCGTCTCTGGGAGGGGTACTGGAAAGTGCTCCGACTGGGGACTCCGTCGTTCTACTGGGATACTTCAACGCCCACGTGGGCAGCGACAGTGACACCTGGAGGGGCGTGATTGGGAGGAACGGCCCCCCTGATCTGAACCCGAGCGGTTGTCTGTCATTGGACTTCTGTGCTAGTTGCAGCTTGTCCATAACGAACACCAAGCATAAGGGTGTCCATCAGTGCACGTGGCACCAGGAAACCCTAGGCCGGAGGTCAATGATCGACTTTGTGGTCGTTTAGTGATCTTGTGGTCGTGAAGAGAGGGGCGGAGCTGTCAACTGATCACCACCTGGTGGTGAGTTGGATCCGATGGTGGCGGAGGAAGCTGGACAGACTCGGCAGACCCAAACGTACTGTGAGGGTCTGTTGGGAACGTTTGGCCGAGTCCCCTGTAAGAGAGATCTTCAACTCCCACCTCCGGCGGAGCTTCAACCAGATCCCGAGGGAGTCTGGAGATATTGAGTCCAAGTGGACCATGAAGAAGGAGTCCTATCGGGCCTGGCTGGCTTGTGGGACTCCTGAGGCTGCTGATGGGTACCGGCGGGCTAAGCGAACTGCAGCCCGGGTGGTTGTGGAGGCAAAAAATCGGGCATGGGAGGAGTTCGGTGAGGCCATGGAGAAGGACTACCGGCTGGCCTCGAAGAGATTCTGGCAAACCGTTCGGCGCCTCGGGAGGGGGAAGCAGTGCCCTACCAACACTGTTTACAGTGGAGATGGGCAGCTGTTGACCTCAACTCGGGATGTCGTCGGACGGTGGAAGGAATACTTCGAGGATCTCCTCAATCCCACCGACACATCTTCCATTGAGGAAGCAGAGGCTGAGGGCTCGGAGCTGGACTCGTCCATCACCCAAGCTGAAGTCACCGAGGTAGTCAAGAAACTCCTCGTTGGCAAGGCGGATGAGATCCGCCCTGAGTACCTCAAGTCTCTGGATGTTGTGGGGCTGTCTTGGCTGACACGCCTCTGCAGCATTGCGTGGCGGTCGGGGACAGTACCTTTGGCCTGGCAGACCGGGGTGGTGGTCCCTCTTTTTAAGAAGGGGGATCGGAGGGTGTGTTCCAACTACAGGAGGATCACACTTCTCAGCCTCCCCGGGAAAGTCTATACCAGGGTACTGGAGAGGAGAATACGGCCGATAGTAGAACCTTGGATTCAGGAGAAACAGTGTGGTTTTCGTTCCGGTCGTGGAACACTGAACCAGCTATATACCCTCTCCAGGGTTCATGGGAGTTTGCCCAACCAATCCACATGTGCTTTGTGGATTTGGAGAAGGCATTCGACTGTGTCCCTCGCGGCATCCTGTGGAGGGTGCTCTGGGAGTATGGGGTCCGGGGCCCTTTGCTAAGGGCTGTCCGGTCCCTGTACGACCGGAGCAGGAGCTTGGTTCGCATTGCCGGCAGTAAGTCAGATTTGTTCCTGGTGCATGTTGGACTCCGGCAGGGCTGCCCTTTGTCGCCGGTTCTGTTAATAATTTTTATGGACAGAATTTCTCGCCGCAACCAGGGGCCAGATGGTGTCAGGTTTGGGGACAGCACGATTTCATCTCTGCTCTTTTGCAGTAGATGTTGTCGTGCTGGTCCCATCAGACCAGGACCTTCAGCATGCACTGGAACGGTTTGCAGTCGAGTGTGAAGCGGCCGGGGTGAGAATCAGCACCTCCAAATCCGAGGCAATGGTTCTCAGTCGGAAAAGGGAGGCTTGCCCAGTTCAGGTAGGTGGAGAGTTCCTGCCTCAAGTGGAGGAGTTCAAGTATCTTGGGGTCTTGTTCATGAGTGAGGGAAGGATGGAACGGGAGATTGACAGACGGAACGGTGCAGCTTCTGCAGTAATGCAGTCAATGTACCGGTCTGTCGTGGTGAAGAAAGAGCTGAATCGCAAGGCGAACCTCTCGATTTACCGGTCAGTCTACGTTCCTACTCTCACCTATGGTCATGAGCTCTGGGTCATGACCGAAAGGACAAGATCCCCGATACAGGCGGTCAAAATGAGCTTCCTCCGCAGGGTGGCTGGGCGATCCCTTAGAGATAAGATGAGAAGCTCGGTCACTCGGGAGGAGCTCAAAGTAGAGCCGCTGCTCCTCCACATCGAGAGGGGACAGCTGAGGTGGCTCGGGCATCTATTCCGGATGCTTCCTGGACGCCTTTCTGGGAAGGTGTTCCGGGCTCATCCCATCGGGAGTAGGCCCCTAGGAAGACCTAGGACACGCTAGAGCAGTGGTTCCCAACCCTGCTCCTGGAGTACCACCAACACTGCACGTTTTCTCTGTCTCCCTAATCAAACACACCTGATTCAACTCATCAGCTCATTAACCCATGTGATAATAAGCTGATGAGTTGAATCAGCTGTTTGATTAGGGAGACAAAGAAAACGTGCAGTGTTGGGGGTACTCCAGGAGCAGGGTTGGGAACCACTGCGCTAGAGGGACTATGTCTCCTGGCTGGCCTGGGAACGCCTCGGGATCCCGCCGGAAGAGCTGGAGGAAGTGTCTAGGGAGAGGGAAGTCTGGGCATCTCTGCTTAGACTGCTGCCCCTGCGACCTGCCTTTGGATAAGCGGAAGAAGATGGATGGATGGATGGATGGTTGAGGTTTGATATGGGATTTAGAAAGTAATAAGAAATCCAATACTTTTTAGAGTGAATAATTAGTGCAATGATTTAATTACACTGTTAAAGGTGTAATTAGTCGCTAGTAATTAATTCCTGTTTTAGAGTAACTAACCCTACACTATACCTTTCGATATACAAACGGCCATCGAGAGGGTGTTACTTTGGTTACCTCCTCATACATTTAGTGCAAATGAGATGATATTCATGGTTACTAAAACATTTGAAAATGCTGTTAAACGTAAACATGATTATATGGGGTAAAACATAGTTTTATGATTTTAACCTTTTGTTTTGACTTCCTTTTGTGAAAATTGCTAACGACCTTGTCAGTCGTTTAGTTGTAACAGATATCAAATGTAATTTAGTACTGATTATTTTTTAACCTGTTAATCCTTATGAAGAAGTCATTTAGAAAAATGAGAAAAGAGAATATACATAAATTAATTAGAAGAAAGCTATTTGATAGCAGAGGATTTATTGTGAACTACTAATCATTAACAAGGTCAATGGGAGTCATACGATTCTTGCAGCAACGATTTTCCATGCTTAATTTCCACATTTCTCGTTCATGTTTCAAATACTTGAAAAAAAAAACAGACCATGTCTACATAAAATTTTTATTAGAACATAATTAACAACACCGATAAGGGTTTGTGTTTTAAATTAAGCCAAACATGAAAACTAAATTTGCTAACAACAATGGTCTAAAACACTGATACCATATGACAGATGAAGTGATGTGAACAGCCAATAACTTATAAGGCCTTTCCTCTCAGAGAGCACCTACTGAAAAAAAATTACAAAATATAGAACTAGCACAAATAAAAACAGGTGGTGCCACAGAGTGTACTACTGTATTGTATTTTGGTTTTGTGCAGTAGAAAATAAACAGACTGGAAAGAAATTCCACATTGTTTTTGACTGTCACCTTTCTATCATCCAAAACATCATAAACCTATTTCCTTCTGCATCTGAATAGCCACTATTAAATGAATCATGCATTCATAGGCAGGTGGGTTGGCATCTATAACTCAGCTGTTTGCAACAGAGTATAAAAACAATGGTGGTGTCCATTTGCAGCACCCCTCATTTGGGATCCAGAGGTGGAGCTAGTCTGCTAAACAAGTCCAGGTGACACATCTTCCTGTAGTCCGTCTCAAATAATACCATATACTGGGCGAGCTCATGCAACTCCAGATGGCTAAACACTTCCCATGGACACACCACAGTGATGTCTTTGCATGAAAGAAATTGCCAGATGAAGCTCAGAGACCAGACAGTGAGCAAAATCAGTTTGCAACAGTAATGGGTTTAGCATAACACAACACAGTAATTTGAACACTACAAAAGCAACGTTCCAAAGGCTGTACTCACCAGTGCCAAGACCCTCCATTCCTGGGATCTCATCACCAAATCTAATGAAAGGAGAGAAGAAATGAATCCCAAAGTTAAGTATATTTCCTTATACAATGTTAAAAACAAAGATTCCAAAAAGGAGTTTTCACAGAACCATTTAGTTTTAAAAGAACCATTAATTTTTCTTAGTGTGAAGAACATTTTTAAAATACAAAGAAGATTTTACACTGTTAAGAACCTTTTGTGGAATGAAAAGGTGCTGTGGATGTTAAAGGTTCTTCACGGGACCATAGATGCCCATTAGGAACCTTTATTTTTAAGAGTGGAGAGATTAAGTAGATTTGAATGTTGTCTACTCACCCTTTGACTCCCTTCATGGGAGGTTTGCTTTTGAATTGTCATTCTCTGTTTGAATTTAGTGGGTCCTCTTCTATGTGTTGTTGGTCCTACTTTTGTTGGATGGGTGAGTCACTGAGACTGTCGCAGCTATTTTCCGAGCTCATCCTATACACCGTCTCCATTTCCAAACAATCAGGCTCTTATGTGGGCTCTAGTGTTTGCAGATGACTTCTTGTTCAATGTCAATCTCTCTCCTTGTGGTCGGCTTAAATACTCTAAGACTGGTTTGTGTTTGCGTCAATGGGTCAACAACAAAGCCTGACAGATTGGCGAAGTGGCACAGCAGCAGTCTGATCCAGGTTAACTCGGGCACAGGGCCAGGATTACTCCTCGGATTCTGAAAACACAAACTAACCTTCATTAAGAAATCTTTCTGAATGGTCTACTCGCATACTTAAGTTCACCTGGAGAGTTTGTCATGGGTTAGAGGGAACATATTTTTCATTTATGTCATAAGTAGAGGAAATGAATGAAAACTAAATCTTAAGGCATGTGCACACACAAGCATTCAAGCTGTCAACAACTTTGATATGACATGTTTCAAAGAATCTTTTAAAGATCTTTGCAAAGTGAGTTGCATATAGCAATTTTACTCAAAAATCTAAAATAATGGCAAATATCTCTTATGTCAAAGAACGTCAGCATTGACTTTCCTTCAGGAAATAACAAAGTCGAGAATAAACAAACAATGACTTTGTCAAAGTATTATAAATAGAACAATGACACTGGAAATATTCATCTTAATTATTTTTTAATAATAATTAATTTCTCAAAATTTAAATAATAGTAATTATGAAGTTTAATTTACTGTAAAAGATGTTTTTTTATCAAATAGTTATGTTCTATCTATCTATTTATCTATATCCATCCATTCATCGATAGATATCTATAAATACCATAACTTATAATAATTAATTTTGAAATGGTTATTGTTGCCCTACAGTATTCAACGCTATATTAAAGTGAGAAAGACAACAGTATTATCTACACTTCATATGGCACAGGGTTGCTGACGTTAAGTGTGGCGTAAGCTGTGTTAAAAGACTAATGTACTTCAGGTTAAGTCCCTGACATTGTAAGTGATGTTGAGCAGTGAGCACTATTAAGAAGATCATGTCACACAGAGACAGACAGATGTCAAATGTAGAACTAGTATTTGACAGTCATTTGACAGGCTGAGAGCTTTAATACAATTGAGAAAGAACACCTGGTCCTTTCAGAGAAGAGGAGTTCAGGCCAACAGGTAAAATATCATCTCATGCAGACTTTTCCAATTACATATGAACTGATGCAACTATAAAAAGGGCAGACTTTTAAAGACAGTTTAAGGAAAAAGAGACCTCAAAGTCCTCCATTTCCAGTCCACAGTGTGATCTGGGTCTCTTTGAAAGTTATCTCTTCACTCTGAATTACCCACCATTCCCTGCAGGTAAAGTGTAGTTCAAAAATCTATAGAGAGCCTTCTGTGGCAATGCCATAAAACTGAGAAGGCATAACTTGTGTTCTCAAATCAGTACCTGATTGCATATCTGTGTTCTTTTTATTTTATGTTAAATATGATTTAAGCGAGTAAGGATTATTAGTAGCAGCCAGCAGCAGTCAGTAGCCATACACTTTTATAAATACACATAAACAACGTTTAAAAAATATGAAATAATACAAACAGATATCAAACTCTAATCCAACAGGGAAAATGTAATTCAACATTTAAACAGAAGAGGGTGGTAAGAATCTTAATAAAAGATAATGCAATGAACTTGTCTAATAAAGAACAGTGGTTTGCCAGGGGCCTCAGCAATCTCACAAGGAGCCCAATCTAACTTAATTAAAATGCTGCTATAAAAGCCTTTTAAAAAATCAAGATCTATGCAAACTGACATAATCACAGCTGAGATCTCATTCAGACCATTTAATTCAGACCCACTGCAAAGTTGGTTTGTGCAGAAAAGATTTGAATATTGTATTGGACAATGAGGGAATCCAAAAGACTGAGAACTGCTGGTATTCTTTTCTAGAGAACAAAAACAGGTATGACTGATTGATAAAAGCTGTGGCCTGTAACAATTTCTTCAGCATTCCTTCTCTTCACAGAACTCCATTAATTCCTTCTAGGCTGCTGGAATGCAAATCCAGCAATACCAGGATCTGTATATCAATTCATGCAAAGACTACAAGCATAAAAATCATTAAAAAAAAAAAAAAAACGTTGAATGCTACTACGAAGTATATGACCAAATCTTGACTAGAACAAAGTCTAATGCAATAACTGACAAACTTTAACTGTCCAGATTTATTGCTAAATGATGTATGCAAAATGTATATAGCCTATTCCTTAGGCTACTTCTCTTTTTTTAATGTTTATATATTATGCACTGGGCGAAAGATGCACTGCAATTTCATTGTATGATGTGCAATGACAATAAAGATTCTTATTAGCCTATCTAACACATTACAGGGCACAACAAATGCATAGGCTATGTAGGCCTATTATACATGATGTATGTTAATCATCATTTAATAATTGCATAACTTTACATTTAACATTCAGCTTTTGTAGATATATTAGGTATATATTAAGACATGTATTCATTCTGTATTAAATTCAATTCTATTCAAAGCAAATTGCATTCAAATTGTATTAAAGTCACAGTTAACGTTATGTGACATTTTGAAGCACGTTACAGAGAAAAAGCACAGCTGTTTGCAGCATGTGTTTTACAGAAACGTCGAAAATCCTGTCGAGGAATTTACAGACATGTTGAGACAAAGATGTCATATAGCCTAGCCTATTTTAGCAGATGAAGGCATCTTCAGCTCATTGATTGTGGCGCAGATTCCTGCAGAGCTGCACACTGGAATGTGCAGATTGACACTGCTCTGTCTTTCTTCATTTTAAAAATAGTTCCTATGTCATTATCTTGCTAACTAATACGGAACATAGTTGTACATCGGAATTTTAAAGAAAAGTTTGATAAATCTGTTTGATTACACAATATCAGATTCACAAAGCTAACGTTGCAGTAGGCTAGTTTGCTTTGCAGCACGTGCAACAACAGATTTGTCACGCTCACTCATGTCTTGTGATACTTTTTCGACATTTTACATACTTTTGTCATTTTTAGCAATGTGATATTCTTTTGCAAGTAGCTACAAACATAAATAGCGATATTTACAAAACCGTAAAACAATTTTAAGTACTGGGCTGGTGTTTCTCTTAAAAGCTGTGTGTTAGTATGAAAGAGTTGTGATTGGCAAACTCTATTTCCTGGTACGCACATGATCTGAGAACACTCTTGAACATCCGCATCTACAGTTCTGCAAGACGAGACAAGGCGGTAAGACACTTTTACTTTATTACTTTACTATCTAACTTTGTTTTCACTGTTAGAACCGTTTTGTTTCGCTGTAGAAATGATACAAAGATACATGCAAACAAAATTCATACAGATATTTTAAAGCTGGCTACTAAAATTGAAATAAAAATCTTTTTTTTCTTTTTTTTTTTGGAAGTAATGATTATATAGGTG
Organism: Gila orcuttii; assembly: GCA_026230005.1. Lineage (NCBI taxonomy): Eukaryota > Metazoa > Chordata > Actinopteri > Cypriniformes > Leuciscidae > Gila > Gila orcuttii. Next base: position 30,334,718 of record JAPDVR010000003.1, read on the forward strand.
ATCTTTGTGATTTTCATTTTCTGAGTGACGTTCTGAAATGGGAACACTGTCTTGAACTTTTGGTGTAACTTGCAGATTTAAACTTTATTCTTAAGATTTCAATTCACACAGTTCAAATTTATATGATTTAACTTCACTTTGACAGGAATGTGTGCTACTGAATGATATTAATATCTGGCTATGATGATACTTTTGTGCTTTAATAATCTCACTTATGCCATAGTATTAGACCCTGCCCCCATCCGCTAACTTTCCATGTACTTTTTTGGTAAAGTCGTATGCAACCACATCCTCTTTTAACGTAAGACCAAACTGAGATCCTGTTCTGACTGGCTCCTGTGTCCTCTATACACCACAGACACCTTACTGCCATCCTTTAGCACTTTATGTAGGCTATATTAAAAATTAGCAATGAGCAAATCATCAGACTTGTTACTTGTATGTTATGTGAGAGATAATGTACAGTAGGCTACAGCCTAGTCTGTTATTATAAACAAAAAGATTCCAGATGTATCTCCCTAAAGGGGTTTATTTTAGAGTTATGACTAGAGACAGTAGCCTACAATATCCTACTTTTTATGCTGCAATGGCCTCAGTGGCCAATCAGATATATGTTGAGTGCTTTAACACAATGGCCAACAGCGACTTGGTACTGAAGTCGGTACTTTTGACAACACTAGATCTAAGTCAAGTTAAGTCACCTTAATTTAAATAGCGCTTTTAACAATATGGACTGTTTCAAAGCAGCTTTACAGTGATAATAGGAAATTAAAGTAACAGAGATTGTTTTGGCTTTACAGCAGCTTAGTTATTTTCCAGCTAAAGTTAGTTTTGATTGATTCACTGCCCTTGCAAAGATCATTAGTTATTAACTTAGGGGCTGCTTACACGAGACCGTTCTAACAGAAAACCCTTAACGCGCTCTGGCCCGCTCAGTGCCTGGTGGCTCGAGAACGCAAACTATAAATAAATATATATATATATTATAATTAATTATAATAAATGTATTAATTAAAATAAATAATTAATAATTAATATAATTAATTATTAATATATTATTATTATTATTACAATAATATATTATTATTATTATTTTTAATCTCTGCACAAGCTTTAGAAACACAAACCTGTGAAAACGCTGACGGCGTGCACATGCGTATTACGTGTTTAGTCTATAGGTATGCGCGTTTGAATATATATGTGTGCAGGCGTGTAGTCTTTCTTTGCAAATTGACCTAAACAAATTACTTGTCTGGCCATAAAAATTTCGCTTCCGAGTAGCCATGTGAACCAGAACTATTTTGACAACGTTTTATCTGTACAGAGGTAAAGGGAAGGAGAAGGAGGCCTTCACAGGGCGGAGACTAGTTGACACTTCAGGACTGCGTTGTCGTCATGTCCAGGCACAGGTCCTTCATCAGATCTGGATAAGGCCTGGCCCGGCGGACTGCGGTAAACCTCGGGATAAACGGAGAGACTAATATTAGCGTAGACGCCATTCTTCTTAAGATGTAAAGAGTACATCAGGATTTATGGGGAGTGTTCCCGGTTCCAGCTGACCTAATCTATGCAGCCTAACATTGAATTATAGAAGTTTATAATGTGTTATGTGTATGCTAGGTCAAAGAGATGTGTTTTTAGTCTAGTTTTGAACTGACAGAGTGTGTCTGCTTCCCGGACAATGTTAGGAAGATTGTTCCAGAGTTTTGGTGCTAAATAGGGAAAGGATCTACCACCAGCAGTCGATTTTGATATTCTAGGTATTATCAACTGGCCGGAATTTTGAGATCGCAATAGACGTGACGGACTATAATGCATTAAGAGCTCGCTCAAGTACTGGGAAGCTAAACCATTTTAGTGCTTTGTAAGTAATCAGCAATATTTAAAAATGTATACGATTTATTAAGCATGCAGGGCAAACACCCATAATAGCATTACAATAATCTAGCCTTGATGTCATGAACGCATGAACTAACTGTTCCGCATTTGTCATTGAGAGCATATGACGTAATTTAGATATATTTTTAAGATGGAAGAATGCGGTTTTATAGATACTAGAAACGTGACTTTCAAATGAAAAATTGGTGTCAAAGAGCACACCCAGGTTCCTAACCGACGACGAAGACTTGACAGAGCAGCCATCAAGTGTTAGACAGTATTCTAGGTTATTACGTGAGGACATTTTTTGTCCAATAATTAGAATCTCTGTTTTTTCAGAGTTAAGTAGTAGGAAATTACTAGTCATCCAGTTTTTTATATCAGCTATGTATTCCTTTAATTTTTGTGAATTGGTAAGTTTCGTCAGGGCGTGAAGAAATGTAGAGCTGAGTATCATCAGCATTACAGTGAAAAGTTAAAGTGGTTACATTCTTGCAAAATTAAGCACATTCGTAAAAAGGTAGGCTATAATGTTTTAAGACCTTAAAGCGCTTGAACCCCGATAATGGCTGCTCACAGTTATATTTTTAATTGAAATAATTTTATTAGCTTACTTGTAATAATTTTTCAGAAATATTTGAGCTCTGAATGTTGCAATTGACCAATCAGAATCAAGAATGAATCAAAGCTGTGTATTAAAAAAGTTATTAAAATTACCGTATCACCAAGACATGTCAATATTTCACCTATTTTATTTCATTTAAATTGTCATAAGTATCTCTTTTTGCCATTTGAGTTTAAGTCCATGGGTGATTTTACTTGTGCATGAATGAGAAAGTTGATTTAAAGTGCTGGTGAATCACTGTTGTGATTCACATACTCACATAGCAAGTGCTATATATGATGGTGTTGTTGAGTGTCTTTATAGCCAAACTGGTATGCTTTCATCAGAACGAGAAGGTGTATTGCTATTTTATTGCAGCCTCTAGAGAATTCAGATGCGATTTGCTTCTTTTTTTTTTTTTTTTGAAAGCTCATTTTGCATTGACATGGTTTAAGGGGCTGTAAAATGATTGGAAAATTCTTGCGATGCCTTTTAGCCTAATATTGATGAGTGTAGTAGATGACATACGTCAAGGTGCATCACTGAGCTGATGAATAGCCCATAAAAGCTAGCGTGGAAATGATTTTCGAAGATACCATTTTTTCGTTTTATCTGAACAGCTAGCCTAACTCTGTTTTTTCCACACAAATAAACAAGTGTAGCCATTGGAGAAGCAGCCAAAAATATCACAATGCCTGACAGATCCGTAAAGAGGAAGCTGTGTATATCAACTGGCAGACCTCGATAAACAAGATCTCCTGTCTATTGATTAAGACAACCGTTTCACTTCCTTCTTGAGGTGTTTGTTGTTCAGGCATAGGCTGACGCAGAACTTCCTGAGCTAGTGGAACAGATCTGAATTGGAAGTGAATGAGATTCAGAACAAGCCTCATGAAGGAACCATTCAGAAGTGTTTAAATTAATTTAACTTTGTTGAGCAAAGTTAGATCCAATTTGTGAGCACATTTAGACAATAGATAACAAGCTCCATTTTAAAAGAATGTCAGTGATGTAGACCAACTGGTTGAAATTAGAAGCTTGCTCTTGTTACTTCCTGTTTGTGCAACAGTTTCCAGTCATGCAGATCATAATTTTTTTTGTCGAATGTGTGCATGCATGAATTTATCTTTAGTCTTTTATGATTTTTTATTTTTAAAGCAGCCCCCTCAAGAGTTTTTTTGACAGAAGTAGTCATTGGAAATCACAGGCTGCCAGATACCAGCAGTCTTGTGCTTTCAGCTTAGGATAGTTTGAATGATCTGTTATGTAATTTGTCAAATTCCTTTTCATAGCTGCTTGATTTTAACAACTGTCAGTCAGTCTGAACTCGAATCCCAGATTGGGCTAGCTGACCACAATGTGAAGCCTACTCTGTCGCTTAGAATAGCCACAAATGAGATCTCTTTCATTTCTCAATTCTTACTTAATTTAGCTCATCTTCAAACTCTGGGGTTGAGACTCAATGCCAAGAAAAGTTTTCTTTCTCAATTATGGCAATTCGGGGGTGGCAGTTGCTTGAATGCAAAATATTGTACAAAATATTGCCAAATAGGCATTTTTACATTTCGCTTTGAAACCAAATCTTCCGCCATCATCTTGTCGCCTCACTTTTCTTGTGGTGAGACAGCTTGCCTCACTCTTGTCACGTGATATATGAAATCTGACTCCTGCTGCTGATCTGTGCTGTGACTTACGTTTGAATTGAGCAGACACGATCATATTTTAAGTGTAGTGTCTGTTCTCTAACTGAACTCAAATAATTTTATTACTATAAAAAATCTAAACGACAGTGGGGGCGGTGGCGCGGTGGGCAAGGGATGTAATCAGTGTGAGGCTGAACGTGTAACACCGACTATTGCAGCAAGCCTATTGGATAGTTGTGGTGACCGTTTGTCCCGCCCTCACACCAGTAACACGTCATCAGAGAAGAGGTGTCAATGCAATAGGGAGGAGTAGTTTTTGATTTGATTATGAGGGCAATTTAAAAAAAATATCCATGGATAATATAATTTATAATAAATACTGTAATATTCCATAAAAAAAAAGAATAATCAATTTTGAATTCATGTTGAAGTTCCCCCTTGCTTCTTTTCTCCTGAGATAAAAACCCTGTAATCTCACATGTGTCTCTGCAAGTTTGGAGCCAAAATACATTTTCAATCAACAGTCAGAAATTTTAATATGAAAGCAAACATTTCTCATCAAATTCTTCTAATTATAAGGGTGGTATTAGTGAATAAAGTTAAAATTCATGATTTTTTAAAAATAACTTTAATTAGTTGAATGTTGAGGTTAGTTACCAGATGTTTATGTTATATTTTTTCATTTGCACTGGCACTTCAGTCTCATGCCCCCTTCATCTGCTCCATTGACATGTCAATCTGCACGTCTAATTTTCTTTTGGCTCTGTACGAGAATGAATAATTAACTTCCTATGATTATGATACTTGTAAGTACATGTAATGTCGCCTTTGTGCTAAGTAAACCTAATTTATAAAATGGATAGACTCTAAATTCTTATTGGATTGGATGAGCCACATTCATAGCTGTTTTGCATGACCATTGTGACTTATTGCTTCATTATACTAAAAATAAATACTACATCAGATGCGATCCAATGTGTCTTTACCTAGTTTACACATCAGATCATGTGCTGTGTGTGCCATAGCTTTGCACCAGACATGCGATGAGATGCCGTAGTTGGTCGGCGCACATAAACCAATGCCCTTACAAGTCTCGTGAAAAAGGCTTTGGCATTGCAGCACCCCTTAGCAAGATGCTACCAATGACAGAGCATCAAGGCCGTGTGAAATGCAGAGGCACGCCCAGTGTAACCTCCGACAGGTTCCTCTGACAGGACCATGACCCCTGAGAGAGATGGCAGAACGACGTGCTGGAGTACTACAAACTGATAGAAAGTCATTGTTGACCAGAGGGGAAAAAACAGTCTGCCCAGCATGTTGCCCCTGAAAGAGAGAGAGAGAGAGATAGAGAGTAAGAAACAAAGAGAGAGGGGGGAGATAAATGTGGAAACAATATGATAGTTGATATAAAATGGGGGATGGTAAGAATAATAAGTGTCTCTAGAGAGCAGAAATGTGAAGACAGATAAATAGAACAGGGAATAAAGAGAACGGAGGGGAAAGGATACTGTGTGTGTGAGAGAGAGAGAGAGAGAGAGAGAGAAAGAGGATGAGATCATCGCAGTCTCCTGTCTAATGAGTGATGGGGTTGGGAGGCGTGCTGAACTGAGGCGGAGGGTTTGCTTCTCGTGCCGGTGGAATCAATAGCGTCTGCAGACCGGAATACCGTTCCCACATTACCGCCTCATTGCCAACACTTCAGCCACAGCCGGTGTTCCAGCACGGATTACACACATTTCATCTGTGCATTCGTTCACTCCCTTACTTTCTTTCTCTGTCTCTTACATACTGTCTCTCTCTCTCTCTCTTTCTCTCTCTCTCTCTCTCTCTCTCTAGCCAACCCACACCCAGTGATTCTGTATCTTGGGGGTTTTTTTGTGGCGGTAGAAGGGATGCTGCTGTGAATTCTTTTTGTTTTAAATGTGTTTTTTGACACAGATTTTCTGTATCACGGGAAGTGTGCTTTCTTGATTTTTTTTTTTTCCTGATTTTTTTGGGGGAAACCTTGTGGAAAAGAGCTTACTCACAATGTTGGGCTTGGATGTTTGTGAATTTGGTGGACAGTTCCTTGAACTGCTCTGGTTAACAGTTTGCTACAGAGGTGAGGATGCATTTATGTTGTCTATTGTGAGATAAAAATGTTGAAAAGTTGAATAGAATGTACTAAAATTTACTTGAATGTATGCAGTTTAAATGCTCCTCAAACTCCACAGAAAGACCTCAGATGATCTGCCAATCTAATAGACCAGCCCTAAACCTTCAGCTGAAGTAGTTTAAAGCTTATTGTAAATGGCATTTATAAGTTGCAATGTATCCTAAGACCTATTTACATTTCAAACAGATTTTTTAAAAGTCAAACTGAATGGCCATTTTGTGTGACGACTTCCTTTGTGGAAATAGTCATTTTTATAGTTGGCATGTGATGCAGTTAAAACAAGTGAATGTGGATTGATCAATATGTATTGATCAATCGTTGTTGCTATCACAACATTGCTTTGTGTGTGTAATCATCATGTTGCTTGTAATTACATGACACAGATGTTGTTGATTCAGGGCTTCACTCTGCAGAGCTTCTGCTTACTGACACCAATCCAATGTTCCTCACTCCCACTTTACCTCTTTATCTGTCTACCACTCTCTTAGTGTCTCCATTCACTTTGAAATCTTGGAAGTAATGATGTTTGACAAATAAACACCTGCCTTAATGTGTAAAGTGGAGAGTAAATGTACATATATGTGTGTGTGGGATGGGTTACATTGACATTGTTATTTCAAATTCCTATACAGTATGTGGCTTCTCCATTAGCATTCCTATTAATCTCAATGGCAGTTGCTCAGATGACGCAGAGCCCCCTGGAAGTATGTGATTTTGCTCACTTGTGTTCAGTTTTGCAGGTGTTTTGAGGCAGATATCTGACTAATCACTCTAGAGACAAATTTGATTGATTTAACTTAAATTTGAGTACCCCAAAAACAAATCTACCACTGGTAAAACGTGTAATATAATATAATTAAATATAAAAAAAATTTGCAACCGTATGCATATGGTGTAGTTACAACATGTACCAACAGGGGCGAATGAAGCCATGCTAACCAGCTAATCCCAACCTGATCTCACGAGAAAGTGTTTTACTAAATTGGAATTGCATACAAATTTGTATGATGTGAAAAGGAAGCATGAACCTGCACCCCTAAACCTAGCCCTCATTAGGGCATTAGCAGGTTGTATGAAAACGTACAAATGAATGATTCCAGTCTAGCAAAATGTAAAATAATTACGAATTGTCACAATACTGTTGGATAAACCTTGAACCCTTTTATATGACTCAAATACGTTTAATTTTTTTGTAGTCTGAATGTCAAAATAGCACATGAAATCATATTAAATCCATAAGTGCTTTGAAATTTGATCAAAATCCGATATTTTGGAATGTTCCTTAGCCTGTATTGATACACCGGACTTTGGCTCTGTCCCAAATGGCACACTTCATATGCACTTAAGGTCTTGTAGACTTACAATGGCCGCTGTGTGCACGTAATCATGAAGTCCATGAGACTGTGGGGTATCCCATTTGTCATTTTAAGTTTCAGAGGGGTGCTAACGGTGATTTGCGGGCGAGATGCGCACTTTTGCCTGAAGCGAGATCCACAGCAGACTTCTACCCGACAGTCAAAACGGCATTCCATCACGAAGGTGCAAACTCGTAGGAAGATCGCTAGTGTTTAGGGTGCCATTTAGGGCCGGGCATTTGACGGCACTGATTTGTGTGCAGTGTGAACAAAGCCAGAGTAGTTTGAGGCAGAGTGATTCCAGTGGAATCAATGGTGTTTAGAGAAGGCCCCCAAAAGCGGGCTCCAAGGGACGCACCGGTGCATGGGTTTCTCAGCTCTCTCTCTGCCGGATTGCAGGTGCAGATACGCTAAGACCCCATGTGGCCCAGCAGAGCTGCTTCACGACTCAAGCCTGCTGCGTTGTGATGGATGGCTGCACGTCAGAGACCTGACACATGTATAAAGGAGTAAATCAATTAGATTGCATGTAGGAGAAACAGAGATTTCAAAAGCTGATGTGTTTGTGCTCCCTGTAAGGAAAGGCCATATGAATGAGGAGGATCACATGCATCATTGCATTACATGCAGTCAGGTGTTCAGCTCTGTTTTCTCACATTGCAGATGCTGTTTGATTAACAATCCTGAGAATTTCAATGTGTCATTCATCCCCCGACTCTTATGTGTACTAACACTTATTTTAGGCTAATGTTTTCAAATTTATACTTATTTTTTACTTTTATTTAATATTTATACTATATTTAGATCTAGGTTTTCATTTACAGTCATATAGTACTGTTTTAGTGTATCTCTAGTGTATCTTTTAGAGTATTTAATCTGTGTGTTCAGCCATATTGTAGATTTGAATATATGTATACCTGCTGCATTTTTTCTGTATATTACAGCCAAAACATTCTGTGATAGTGTCAAATGACTTGCAGCGTTCTGTCCCTAAAACTGTTGAATTGTGCAGATTTCCGGCCTGCTGTGGTTTGTGTTTGTCACTTACTTAAAGGATCAGAGTTTACTGATATAAATCACTCTCAACTCTGCTCTCAGTTTGATTAGCAGAGACTTTGACGTTGTTAAAGTAGTTGAGAAAGTGGAGGATATGAGGGTTGCAGAACAGTTAAATTAAAAGTGTTAATTTACGGGGAGTATTAAGTCACAGCAGCTGCTGAATTGCCTTTCATTTTAGCGCAAACTGATCTCATAAGTGCAGGCAAGAGATTCAATTTTTTTTTTACTGTAACATGCCATACTTTGAAACATAAATGAATTAACAACAGAGCCACTAGCTATGTTTCCATCCAAAGCTACGAATTTAACTTTTGCTCAAAATTGTAAAATCACATAAAACATTTGCAAATAAAGCAGTATTTCCATCCCATGTGTTCAAGACAAGCCCTGAAAAGTGAAGCCAAAGCATCTCGATTGCCCCCCGGTGACCGGTCCTAGTATAGCTCATAAACCCCACCTCCCCATGTTATTCAACGGGACGGGACGTGAGGCCAACTAAACAATTAAATTACACTTCACATATCCTTTTTACAAAGATAGTTTCTGTCATTTACTGTAGTTTTTATCATTGAAAAAATATAATTTTCATTGATTTCGTGGCTTTACTTCCTGCTCACTACTGCGCAGGTCTGGTCCCGAAATCACAACTGCGTAGACTCAAGTCCCAAGATGTCAGCGCCATATCGGGACAATGGCGGCTTCACTTCTCACCAATGGAAGAGAGCGAAGGGGCGCCGTCCATCTTTTTTTACAGTCTATGGTTCAAGAGAACAAAATCGTCACTTTATGGGAAATTGGCGCAAAATATCTAATAAAAATGGACGTTTCTGCAATCGGGGAAGGAACTATGTTTTTTTCCCCCCTACATCGTAAATGTATTGCATTTCAGAGCGCACAGACGAAATGCAAAAAAAACGCTTTCACGTTATCTTGCGTTCGGATGCCTGGTGTTTGAGAACGCAATGGTGTGAGACACTTCTGGGTGGTCCTTATACCAAATCATTTTGATGACAGACTTAAGCTTAGGCATTTTAGAATGATCAAACCAACATTTGAGATGCTGTGCAATGAAATTGTTCCGCTGGTTAGTCCAGTTATCCAATCACATCCACTGTTGAGTTTTTTGTTGCGCATCGATGGATTTAATTGGTAAATGTGTTCCCATCATGTCTTCTTATAGGATAAAAAATGTATCCCCCTTAATTGAGCGCATAAGGTTTTTATGCACATTTTTAGAATTTATGCACATCGTTGCGTTTCCATCCAGCGTATTATTTTTTTTATGTGATATCCATAAATGCTCATAAAAATAGGTGGATGGTTATTTTTTGCCATTTTTAGGGGCCGTTTACACAACACCTTTATCAACCAAAAACGGAAAACATTTCATGTGTTTTGGATGTTTATTTACACATGAAAACGCGATTCAGAGTTCTAGTTTTTGAAAATGATACATTTATTGTCTCCGTGTAAAATGACAAATGTCAAAAAACGGTGACATCATGCAAATGCGTATTACGTCTTCAGTCAATAGGCGCGTAGTAACATCGGCAACTACTGGCCTGGGAGCATAATACACCATTTTTAGTCATTTTCGTGGATCCGTGTGAACAGAGAGCGTTTTAACAAGGTTGTCGTCTGTACACGAATAACGCAAAGGAAAAACTTTTCCATTTTTAGTACATTGTTGTCGCATAAACTTACTCTTTGACCCTCAGGGTTTCATCGCCCTTTGTAAGGTTCTTAAATCATTGTTAGAAGAGTGAGGTTTGAATGGATTTTAGAAACCCTTGTGGGCCTTCCATTCATCAGCTGAAGGTCCACTGAATATTTGGGTGTACAGCTGTTGTGAGCTGAATATGAGAGACTGCAGTTTGTTAGCGCTGTTTGCTTGTTCACTCCACCTCATTAGCTGTGCACTGAAACCTGCAACTCGCCATCAGATGAAAACCAGCATGCTATCCATCACAATGTAGCCAGGCATTTAACTGCTTCTACTGATCAAGGGGGGTCAAAGCATGTTGCCTTTGAAGCTTGAGATGCTGCGGCACACATTTCACTAAGAAACTATATCTCCGAAGGGTGGGGGAAGGCAATTAAAAAAGCTAGTCAGATTCTTCACAGTATCATTATTGCTATTAAACACAGCTGAGCAAAGGTAATTACTGTCATTCTTCTCTTTGCTAATAAAAATGACTTCTCACTAGTGGCCACTGCGAGAATGGCAGCATGTCTCCAGTGTTCTTTACAGAAGTGCTTCTCAATTGGTGAGCCATAATGCAAACATGGTGCTGGTCGAACACAATCTCATGGCAATTCATACCTATTTTACGTTTTGGTGAATTAGTGGCTAGTAATTCCGTTCATATGATTTCGAAAAGATCTCATTCATACGTGGGGCCATTTACACGACACCATTTTCATCTAAAAACTGAAAACTGTTTGTGTTTTGTTTCGTTTACATGACAACGGCGTTTTAGGGGCCTGAAAACGCAAACTTTTGAAAACGGGATTCAAAGTGCTAGTTTTTGAAAAAGATACCCTTATCGTCTCTGTGTAGACTACAAATACACAAATTTGTGAAAACAGTGACATCATGCGCAGGCCTGGCATGAATAATACAGTGGTTTTAGTTGTTTTCACGGATCCATGTGAACGGGGAACGTTTGACAAAACGTTGTTCATGGTTATATTAATTAACTTCAGTATCTGATTTTAAGGACGTTTTTAGCTTATGTTTGTACAATAAACACTTCAGCGCTTCAATCAGGATGCTGAGATGCAAATCCACTGATTTTAAAGTTTTTTATAAGGTGGTATTTGTTACTTTTACTCTTTGAATCACATTATGAACGATTGCAAATAATTGGCTGTTAACTTGTGGATATTGAGAGGACATCAGCGATGTTTAATGATTTTATGTGGAATATTAATATGTATCTGATAACAATGCAGTTTTGAGATGCCATCCTCATTATACAGAAAACATGCCCTTAAATGTATCTAAAGCCATCCTTAACTGCAATCCATCACTATATAGTTCATTTTGCTTGTAATTTCCAGTTAGAATCTTGGCTTTGGCTTATAGATAGGCCTATGCTTTAAATTGCCCAATTAGCCCAGTCATTTATTCAGTGTGACCATTGACAAGGCTTCCCTATTGTGAATCTCAGCTCAAGGGATTTGATTTGTGTATTCAGTATGCAAGATATTTAATTGGTGTGCATTTTTTTAGCAATATTTAAGCTTTAATTACACAGGAATAATTAACTAAATAGCCTTATTATGCACAGGATATTGGTCCAAAGGACACCAGTGTCCAAAATGTGGCCACACTTGAGTAAAATGTTGTAACACTGCAGTCAGTTCAGGCGTTTCCATTTTGCACAAGGGTTAGCTGTCGATTAATACACATTTATGCATAGCCAAATTTCCCCTCTCACACTTCATTCCCACTTTCATCTGTACACATTCAGATTTTTTATTTCTCTGTAATTAGTAGGTTAATTGGCTAACTTTGTCTTCTGCAGCTGGAGTATGCCGTATGTCTCAACAGCATTTTGCACCTGGAAATTGCACAAATCGTGCAGCCTCCTAATAAACTATAATCTGACCTACATGTCCTTCCTAAAATTGTCTTCCTGGATAGTGTGTTTTTTCCCCCACAGGTTCAGTTGATGTAGAGATACAGAATTCATTCCCACACTTTCCAACCTTTTTGTTGGAGGAAATTGGCTACCCATTTTTATATACAACAGCATATGAGTGTCATGGTCCTCAAGCTAATGCTATCTGATGCAAAAAAAGATGGTGGTATATTTTTATTAGATGCTATGAGTGAAAATCGCTCTTATAAAACTAATGGTGTATTAGAGAATGACCCTCAAAACACCCTATTGATCCCATCAGATCAGATTTTATAGCCCCGTCCTTCCATTATTGCATTTGCCTTCACATTACAGCACTTAGGGTTTTTGTTCTCCTTTCATAAAGGTTCATTGTCTCTCTTGATAATCATTGAGGAGGATGTAAGCATGTTTCCATGGCTGCTGAAGAGCTGGCCTGAACAGCATGTACATAAAATCAGCCTGGGAAACATATAAACCTGGGTGGGGTATCTCTGTCTTTCTCCTTTTTTTAAATCCTAAATTGTGTTCAGGAACATCCATCCTCTAAGGAGTTTCACTTGTTCTCCCTCAGACTACTGAAAGCAATGTTGTCATTATTTAGATTTTGTCATTTCCCATGAATTCGGTACAATCTGGTGTCCAGTGACTGCTTTTTAGGGATACAAATATTTTTTTATTGTTGTGAGGACTGAGATATGCTTGGTAAACTATTATCCGATGTAGTTTTAAACACATGAAATGTCTGTATCCACCTTAAAATGATCAATTTTGGTTTTCTCTCCTCAGAAATCTAGAATTTCTCAACTGGATCCATTACTTTAATACATAAGTGCCATTTTAGTAAAAACTATCAGACTTGTCTTACAGGGTTGCAAAAACCTCAGAAACTAAATAGAAAATAATACAGCCCATATAATATTGAGTTTCACCTCTTGAGGTTAAATTATATTTTCTGAAGGTTACGAGTTTTAGGCCCCATTTTGTACTCTATTTGTAGAAAATGGCAGTATATTTCGATACAACACTTACACAGTATTGCTTCTCTAGGGGAGTTATGTGGACGATTTAGCTCTCTTAATTCATATGACAAATTGGTGTCCCTGATGTTGGCCTCCAGTTTTCTGGGTCTTTATTTTCCTCTGTTTCTCTGGGGAGCAATACCTCAGCTGTCTGCTTTCCAGTAATTATTAGCTGTTAGGCTGAAACACAGTGTGTTGGTTTTGACAATGAAAACACGTTTTTCAATGTCTGACAAGTGGCTGAATTAATAAAAGCAATGATTTCTTTAACAGATCTGCTACAACAAGACCAGCTTATTATAATTAAACAGGAACAGCTCTTTTTGCTATATATATTGTCAGACTGTGTGTATTTAGTTCGAAACTGTCTCTCAAATGAGCAGAATAAAAATGGAATTATCAGCGTCGAAGATGAGTGTATTGTTCCGCTACGTGAGGATTACAACAAATGACTGAATATTAAAAGAGATAAGTGTTTAAATCTACTGTCTGTAGCAGTGTTAGCCAATCTGAATTGGTTTGTGTTTCAAGCCTAAAGATGTGCAAGAGGAGGAAAGATAGCAGAAGATACATTCATTTCAGTCTTTTATCAGAGCATTACTCATCTGTAGAACCAAGAAATAATCACATTGAACATCACAAACCATGTAGTTTAAGAGTTCATATATTTCATACTAGATTTCTACACTAATTGTTCAATATCTGGCCCCTTTATGCTCTTACTAGATGCTCCAAACTTGATCGTGACTGGCCTGCTGAAGTCCTTATCAAAACCAGTCTAGAAATGTGGAGACTATAAAGTAATCTTTAGGTAAAGTTTTAGTCCGCTTTAGTCAGAACAAGCACAGAAATGTTATCATCTCATAACCATTTACTACACCTAAATTTTAAATTTACACCTAAACCTTAAATTTGAATGATAAATAAAAAATGTTTTTGTATGTATGACCAACAAGTATGTTGATCCAGGTATGTTGTGAAAACATGGTCATTTTGATATCTGCATGTGAATATGTTTATGAATGATCTTTCAAACTAATTGAGAAGCAACAGAAAAAGATTATTTGTAACTTAAGACAATGGCTAGACCTATCTAAAACCCTAAATTCCTGTTTTTCTTAGGCATAATGGCTGATAAAGAGAAAGACGTGCCAGTGGTTGAGGACGAAGATGAACCAGATCTGAACTACCAGCCCCCGGCTCAGAAAAGCCTGCAGGAGATCCAGGAACTGGACAAGGATGATGAAAGCCTGAACAAGTACAAGCAAACCCTCCTGGGCTCTGGACCTGTGGTGGCAGGTTAGTGTACCTTCACAAAAAAACGCATGTTGCCTATTGCATGTGCACACCATTTATTAATATTATATTAGGTTATAATTTATATAATTTATACACTGCCATAAAAAAATAGTTTTAAATAATCTGTTCATAAAATAATCCAGAAAAAAAGGTATGACGGTTTCCTCAAAAATATTAAGCAGCACAACTGTTTTCAACATTGATATAGGGGTGGGAGATATTGACAAAAATGAATATCTCGATATTTTTTTTCAATATCTCGATATTCAGACGATATTTTTGCAATCCTTCAAAGACATGTGTGCAAACTGGCAAAGAAGGTCCAGTTGGTCTTTTGACTTGCTGCATTTGACCTATTATTGTATAGAATTACTAGTACTTAAAGATATGAGACATTATTGATTTAAAGACTCCTAAACTTTTTAAAATAATAATATATTATTCAATAAAGTTTCTATTGTTCTTTTATATTTTTAATAGGGATGTAACGGTTCACAAAATTCACGTTTTGGTTCAATACGATACAGTGGTGTCACGTTCGGTACGTTTTCGATATAGCAAAAATAAATAGCCATAGACATTTCCTATTTATTAAAAGAAAAAATATTTTTAAATAAGTGTGAGTTTTCCTACATCTTGAAACTTTTAGTTTTATAAATGGGGGTAATCTTTGAAGGATGAACAAATAATGTTTTGGTCATCACATTAAAAATAACATTTAAATAACATTTGAGTTTTGAAGTGCTGGAAAAAGATGTGTGACGTACTTGAAAGCATTTTAATATTTCTGCCAAACTTCCATGGTTACAAGTTAGTGTTACTACATTAAATCCATGGTGAATGATCTGTGGACTTAAAAGCTATAACTAGTTCATTCATGGAACAATGTTTCTCCTGGTTTCCACGTCAGCGCTGTTTGATCCGTTAATAACAGAGAAATTGTAACGCTTCTCACTAGATCTCGCAGCGATGTTATTACTTAAGTGGCGAATTCAAATGCTTAGTTTACTGAATCTCTTATGTAGTAACGGTGTCGCTTAATCAAGATCGGCTCGCGCTGCACTGACATCGTCCGAACTGATAAACGGTCCGTGAAGCACAAAACAATGAGTTTCGTTCAGCTTTCATTACATTTGCCATTTGATGTTGCGCAACGTTGTGGTGTCCGCTCCAGCGCGGATTTTGGTCGGCAGGAAAAATGGTCTAACCACCGGAATGGTTTGGTTTGTAATGCGTACCGAACCGATCTCTTGGGAAAAAGTATTCCATCTTTTGGACTCATTATACAACGCAATTTTCTAATGATGCAATCACGAAGCTCGCCACTTGAGGACGTCACAGACATTTAAGAAAAACGTTTTAACTTCAGACTTCATTTTTCTGCAAACAACGCATATTTTGTCTTTTCTAGCTGCTATTTTATTAATCGTACATCGGCTTTACTCTTTACGATTTTGGATTGTTGCTTCAACCTAAGAAACGTCATAACACACAGGTGAGGTAAGAACTTCGTAGTTGTACGCAAATTAGTAGCATCTTACTCTCGTGCAATTGAGGAACGATCGTGATTTTGTACAAAAAATTAAATAAAATACAGTCAAACAAAACCCTACAGTATCAAAATCGCTACGTATAATTGTTTAGAAGGTTATAGTGTGCGTTATTTGTTTTCTCTTTAACTTCCTTCAGCTCTTTTCATGTTTGGGGGGTCGGATTGTACAAATTATGAAATATTCGATATCCCAATTTTGCATATCGTCCAGACAACAATTTGGATATTATCGTCTAAACGATATATCGCCCACCTCTACATTGATAATAATAAGAAGAAATGTATCAGCTTATCAGAATGATTTCTGAAGGATCATGTGACACTGAAGACTGGAGTAATGATGGTGAAAATTCAGCTTAGACATCACAGGAATAAATTACTTCTTAATATATATTCAAATAGAAACAGTTATTTTAAATTGTAATAATATTCAACAATATTTCTGTTTTACTGTATTTTTGATCAAATAAATGCAGACTTTTCTCAACATTTGAAGACATTTTTAGTGGATCACAGTCTCACTGAAAAACTTCTAAAAATGATTTGAATCTTATTGATATTTTGACCCACATTTATAGATACACACAAATAATGAATGTTGCAAAGAATCTCATCTTGTGAAGATTGCATTGTCTTCATGGTTAAAGCTGTAGCTCGGCTCTCCAGGGACGGCTCTCCCTTCTCCTCCTGCTGTCTAGACGGATTCAGATCCCCCGGGGGACTCCAGTCTTGGTTCAAAGGCCCCAAACAATATCCTCTTAACTCAAGGGAAGAATGAGAAGGTGGCTATCACTTAGTCTGAAGAGCATAGCTTTGAACTGCTTTGTTGTTTAGAGAAACATGAAACATGAATTATGATTCCACTCCCTGCATAACGCTGGATAATTTGCATTTGATGTTCTGTCCCGCTGCATTAATTATAAGATCTGTTATTGTATTTCTCACTCAGTTATGGAGTGCAAAAGCTTTGTTTCTTTTCTGTTTCTCTCCATGATGAATTGTGTCTGTGATATTATGATCAAAGCCCAGCAATCCTAATTTCTTTTGCCGCAGGGAAAATCCAAATATACACTTCAAATCCTTTAAGTGTGAACTGAAATACTTGCTGATGCAGTGTTCCTAAAGGCATAAAAGGCAGATTAATTTCTTCTTGACTCACAGGGCTTAAAACGTTGGATTTAGATGCAATTTAATTTTCTGTTGAGAATTAATCAACTGCAGTAATTTATTTTCTTTCTTTTTTTTCATTCTAAAGCAACTTGTGTGCCTAGGGTATTTACCTTGCAAGTCCTCTGATTCATAAATGATTCATCTTTGTTCTGTTGGTTATGGCCAGGTTAATAATAGCCTTTCTTCAATATGCTGGAATGCAAACAGCAGCTTGCGCTGGTATTTTATAGCGTTTTGTGTTTCAGTATAATGACTGAAAGATCTGCTTAGTCCTGAGATCATGATGACCAATCAGGGCAAGGCAAAAAAAGTGGATCTTTTGCCTTTTGAGAACTATGATACATACCCTTCCTTATGTCCTCATTTCCTTTATTGTGTATGAAATGAAAATGGCAACATAATTTACTCACCCTCATGTCGTTCACAATCTGTATGTTAAGATCAGTACCAGTGTCATTTTAGTACTATTTATACATTATTATATATATTTTTTATTATATTGAATAATTTTTTATTTGTATATTTTCAGTTTTCATTTTAATTTATAGTAATTGAATTATGTGCTTGTCATTTTTATTATGATTTTTAAAATATTCATATTTAGTTTTATTTAAATTTTATTTCAGTTTTAATTATTTATTTCCAGTTAGTAATTTTAGTGCTTAAACTAAAACATATTTCAGATAGTTGCTAAAGCCACATTTCTAATTTTATTAATCTAACAATAATCAGTACATTATTAAATTCTCCTTTTGTACTACACAGAGGAAAAAAATGTGGGTCACCACATTTTTTGGTGAACTCCCCCTTTACCCCTTCTGAGGTTGAAAACACTGGAAATATGAAACGGGTTTGTCCTGACGTTCATTCATTTGCCATAAGATCTTCTCAGATATAATAGTGGGATTATGCCAGGGTGATCAGTCATGTTTGGTGCTTGCGGTCCCCAGTGCGCAGTTTTGCGAGTGAGCATGCCTGCGGCGGGTGGCAGCACTTGTAGCCATCAGCGGATGATGAACTGTAGTTCCCACTTTTAAAATGAGCCCACCCTGCATCAATAACACTGCATCAATGAGACCCGTCCAACAATTTGTTATGTGCAGTTTTACACCACTAGCTCCCTCTTGGCACTGCAGAAACAATCATTTAGTGGAGTTAAGCACCTAAATTAAACTAGTCATCTGCCCTGCATGCTTCATGGGACAACTTATATGATGTAGGGCCTATGGGAGTTCACATATCACTCTCACTCTGTATAAACTGCTTTTAAGTTGATTGTGCGTGTGTGTGTGTGGGTGTGTGAGTGTGTGTGTGTGTCCTTTTTTTGTGGAGCTTGACAGACATAGTCATAATGTTCTATGAAAAAATAATAACAGCATGCAGGTTTTGAATGACAAGAGGGTGAATAATGACTGAATTAAAATTTTTGGGTGAACGGTTCCTTTAAGGGGTGGGGCAGCCGCAGCTCTATCACTGTTAAATGTGCTGAGACAGCATACTGGGGTCACTAACCTGCAGTGGATCTGTGTCCACCTAAACCCTGACAGGCCCGATCTATTTCTGTAATGGCCAGAGCTCCTATGGACACAAGAAGCCTGGGAGGGAATGCATGGGCGGCTTATTAGCAACAGTGATTGACAAGACTTTAAATGCCCCTTTATCTTATAATGAAGGTGATTATGTTTGTGAAATACAGTGTAGGTCTGTTTCAAAAACCTTCTGAACTGTATTTTAAAGAATTGTTGGCTCTTTCCTGACACAAAGGCTGTTCAAAAGATAGGCAACTTAATTATGCTGTCTTTTAAGTTAACTTTTTTTTACTCATTTTTGTGTATTTTTAGAGTATCATCCTCTTAGCTTAGCAACATGCTAACATTAAACTCAATTTAAATCAGTTTTACCCAATGCGTGTATGTATTTGTGTGTATTTTTTGATACGTATTTGAAGTATCGTCTCATTAGCTTAGCAACATGTTAACGTCAAACTCAATCAGTTTTACTCAATCTGTGTGTAATTTTTTATATTTTCATGAGTTATTTGAGAATCATCTCGTTAGCTTAGCAACTGGCAATCTGTTTCCTGTGAGGAAATTCGTGTGGTGCCTATATAGTGTTACCTCAAAGTCACTTACGAGGTTCCATGACCGTTAGTTAGAATGTTAAGTAGGCAGTAGGCATTAAGTCGGTTCACTAGGTTTTGGAACACAGCTTTTTATATTGACGACAGATAAAATAATGGAAGTGAGTGTGAATTGTATGACTGGAGAAACCTGTCTTTCCACAAACCTGAATTGATGATGTTCATCTGCTGATATCTGAGATGATTAATGTGTCTTATTTACACACTGACTGGCCAGTGCGTTGCAGGTGCACATGAAAGCCCCGTTTCCCCCTCCCCATTTTTACTCTATTTAGTCCAGTCTAAGTATCTTCCCTCTGGCCTGAGACACATGCTGAATGTGTGGATGAATCGGCTTGGAGAATGATACTTCAAATTGTGTGGAAGATGTGTGCTATTACTTTTTTTTTTAAAGTCCCAATTTTGTGACGGAGAACTTGGTACAGGCAAGCACCACTCACATTTGCTCCAAAACCGTTATTAACCAGCAAATCATTTTGGTCTAAAAGCTTCACTGCATGCTGAGAATATTAAACCCAGTAAACACTGGTTGCCTATTCCTTATTGTGTATTCACTTGGGAAAAAAGGCTATTCTGATGGGTTTATCCTGTAGGTACAGTAGTTTACGTATGCTTCAATAATAAATGTAGAGGAGACATTTTGCTGTTTCTCATCTGTTTTATTTATTGCATTTCAGATCCCACCATTCCTAATGTTCAGGTGACCCGGCTGACTCTGATGTGTGACCAGGCCCCTGGACCCATCACCATGGATCTGACAGGTGAGTCTCACAAGACAATTGTACTAGTCAACAAGTGTAAACATAATCCACTTCTTTTAAAATGAGAGCTGTCAGCTAATTCAATATCATTTTATTTATTTAGATTAATCAGATATACTAATACTTACTGTGACAGTCCCTCAAATGGGGTTGTTTTATTTGTTTTACTGTAATACATTATTTTTATTATTTTGCACAGATTATTCTTTAGATGATTAATTGTACTAAATTCAATTAGCTTCTATTTTTTATATTTTCAGTTTTATTAATTTTGTTATTTACAACTAATTTTTTAGTTTTTTTTTTTAATCTAATATTTATATTTTATTATATTTAAGCTTTTTTCAATTAATGAAAATTATTTGTATTAGTTTTAGTTTTATTTAACAACACAATACAATTTACTTTATTGTTCCCTTTTTTTCTTGGGCTCAGTGTATGCTGCATTTCACACAATAAATAAATAAATAAATCGCATGTGTCTCACATAAACAGCCCAATAGTCCAGTTATGTGAGCAATAACAACACTGATAACCCTATTTAAAATCCAAAGCATTCAACTTATTTTTTGTGCGATTAGTATCGGTAGGATAATAGTCATGTGGGTTGAGGTAAGTGGGATGAATCTGTGGTTTTGTCCACACAAAGGCTGCTGATCAAGAGCTGGGAGGGCAGTTGCTTAGTTGACACTATTGACAGAGCCTCAGTAGCTCTGCACTGCATCCTAATGCTTCACCTCCCCTGCCTTCAGAGGGACGATGATGTCATTCCTTACACTGCCAGCCAATGTCATGCAAGCAGGCAGGAGATGGAGATCTGCAACACAAATCAACATACACTGCTGTATGTAACCATGTACCCGCCCTCGATACACTAGAGGGGACTGTCAGGTCTTTTGACGGTCAGAGCAGGTTTCTGCCTTTGCCCTCAGCTGGTTCAACAGTGTTTTTTTCTCTTTAACAACGGGAATACGGCAAAAGGTCACCTGGTTGCTAGGCAATAGGATGATTCTGGGCTGTTTAAATCAGAGATTTAAAGTAAGAAGCCCTTTTCAGATATAAAATATGTAACATCATTCATTCACAGTGTCAAACCTATATGCAGCAGCACATTTCCTCTTTTAGAACAAAACCAGAAATGACTTGCGGTTTGAGTTGGTACAGGAAGGCGTTACCCTCTTAACACAGAGTACATTGTTGCGCTTTTGTGTGTGGACTTCCTGTTTAGCAACTTTTATTCTTAAATTACCTCTGCACTGAAATAAAAGGAACATAAAAGGAACAAAACAATGTTTATTTCTTTATTGGTTGCCTGATGGCTAGTTAATGGTTATTATAGACTTAAAACTCGTGTACTATGTAACTCATAAATCTATGTAACTCAAGACAAAGGGTTATTTTTTGGTCATAGTTGATGTTTCGTTCAGTTAATTATTTTTCTTATTTTGTGTAAAAAAAATGTATCTGTTATATCTTGTTTATTAATTCTCGTTATTAAGTGTTTTCAAAATCAAAAAAACCGGGTCTCAAAAAAGTTTTTTTTCTAGTAATGATATTCTCTGATCCAGATAATAACAAAAGTTTGGGGTCAATACATATTTATTTTTTTTTTTAGGAAATTTATGTTTTTATAGCAAGGACACATTTTATTGATCAAAATTAGATAGTAGAGTCATTTATAATGTTACAAAACTTTGTTCATCAGAGTCAAAAAACACAACTTCCAAACTTGATTAAGCAGCACAACCATTTTCAATAAAACTAATAAGAAATGTTTCTTGAGCAGCAAATCATCATATCAGAATGATTTCTGAAGGATAATACATTTGAAAATAAATTACATTTTCAAATATTTTAAAATGGAAAAGAGTTATTTTAAATTGTAATAATATTCCACAATATTACTGTTCTTACTGTATTTATGCAGCCTTGGTGAGCATAAGACTCCTTCAAAAGCATAAAAAGTCTGTCTTACCCCAAACTTTTGAATGGTATATTAAATTAAAACATTAAGTTAAATTATATTAAGTTAAAACATAGTTTTTGCACTGAAATACCGTGCTGCAGCTGTAAATTCATTCCAATTCATAAATATAGAGTGAACACTTCACTATACAAGAACCTGCAGACAAACAGCATAAAATATAATTCCATAGCCTGAGCTGTAAGCAGGAGCACATTAGAGATCTGTGATCAGGAACGCAGATGTGCCAGAGTCCTGCTGTGAGTGACAGCCGAGCGTGGCACCTCACTGTGGGACGTCCACTGGGATGGAACGTGCTAACCAGACTGAGTTTTTGATGGATGTGGAGGAAAAAGACTGTAACGGTTAGTGGTGGATGAAGGTGGGGAGCAGAACCTGACTGCACTCAAGACTCGAATAGCACTCAGCGTGACAGCAGAAGTTCTGCTCTGCTGACGTTCAGATTAGAGCAGCAGGAAGCCAGACCTTATCATGCCGCTCTTAATTGAATCCGAATTGTCCATATCTGAGCAGTTGAATATTGTGCAGTGTTCGTCGCATCCCCTCTGAGAGAGATGTGAATAAAGCACAGAGGATGCACTCTTAACCCAGTCTGCACTCTAAAAAAAAAACGTACAAATATACAGTACTGTGCAAAAGTCTTAAGCGGGGGACACATTTAATGACTGTATGGCCGATTATAAATGTAATTTGATACGACTGATCATGCCCAAATGCGCCGAGTCAGAGACAGTTGCGCCTAGTCGTGTTTAAAATCTGCTCCAGTCATTGGAAACAGTCTGTAAGTGTGTTCAGTTCAGTCTTAGAATGTTTCCGTAAGTATGTCCCGGCATTAGGCACGTTAGTATTTTCACCCCAAAAAAATGGTTTTGAGCCAGTTAATTGTATCTTTTGCTGTAGTGTGTCAGTAGGAAATATAATTTTACATTTCCAAACATTAATTTAGCCATTAATTGTAATTGTCTGACAACAGCCGGTGCTCCACACAGAGATCTGATCTCACCATCATCAAGTCTGTCTGTGATGACATGAAGAAACAGAAAAAACTGAGACAAACTAAACCCAGAAGAACTGCGTCAAGGTTTCCAAGACGCTTGAAGAAACCTGACTGCGAATGATCGAATGCGTGTTTATTCTCAACAACTCGTAACACAACGAGTTTATTCTCAAAGTATGAGTTTAGTCTCAGCAATTTATTTAACCTTTAATTTAAAGACACAAGTTTATTCTCAAAGTATACTTTTATTTAATGTATTTTTTCTCAAAACACGACTTTATTCTTGAAATTTAACGAGTTTATTCTCAACATTGTATTTCAAGTTTTATAATCTCGCATTAAAATGACTTTAAAAGCGAGACGTTTTTTTATTATTATTATTACTTGGCCCTAACCCTCTTCTGTAGGAAACGTATCTTTTAGTAAAGCGAGATTCAGTGAGTTATGTTGATGGTGATGAGGTGTCTGTGTTGAACGCTGCAGCAGTGGGAGTGAGGGTGGAACGGGCCGCTCTTATTCTCACCTCTTGCCAGATTGCTGCTCCTCCAGACTGCTAGAGCCTCTGCTGGGATCTTCCTTATTATCCATCTCCATCTTTGCTCTCTCATTGCTGTGTGGGAGTCATACAAACGGCATACTAGCTACAACAACTTCAGCAAACTATGCATAACCAACCAAGTCCTTCTGAATCTGTAAGCACAGGGAAGGAAAGAACACACATCTACACACACATATACATATGTGTTTGTATGTGTGCGCGTCTTCGTTGTTGGGACCAAATGTCACTTCCTATAAGGATAGTAAAACCTGAATGTTTTTCGTTTTGAAAATGTTAAAATAATACAGAAAGTTTTCTGTGATGGGTAGGGTTAGGGGATAAAATATAGTTTGTAAAGTATAAAAATCATTATGTCTATGAAGTGTCCCTGGCCCAGTGCCATAAGGGGGCATCGACCCCTAAGATCGGATTTGTGCCCCCTCAGTTTCAGTTTGTGCCCTCTCCCCGTTGGACTGCGATGGCCCCCTCAAGAATTATAAATGTCCCCCAGGTCATGCGTTCTGGCTCTGAAAAATCCACATAAATCATGGAAACCCAACTTGTTTGTGTGTACACTACCAAACAAAGGTCTGTGTTTAGGATGTTTTTTTTTTTTAGTCAGAAGTTTTTCATAGTTACTGTCATTTGACAGTATTATGGTTTCCACAAAAATATTAAGCCACACAACTGTTTTAACATGAATAATAATAAGAAACATTTCTTGAGCAGCAAGTCAGTGTATCAGAATGATTTCTGAAAGATCATGTGACACTGAAGACTGGAGTAATGATGCTGAAAATTCAGCTTTACCATCACAGGAATAAGTTACATTTCAAAATATATTCACATAGAAAACAGTTATTTTAAATTGTAATAATGTCTCATGATATTACTGTTTTACTGTATTTTTGAATTAAAAAATGCAGCCTTGTTGATGACAAGGCTGGCTTTCAAAAACATAAAAAAAATTACTGACCGCAAACTTTTGAACACTAGTGTAAATGTGTGTATATGTAATGTGTGCGGACAATCTAATTTGCATGTAAGTGGAGCTAATCAGCATTTCATAAGGAGATCACACACCCCACGTTTTAACTCTCACTGGACTAATCCTCTTGTCCAATAAGGATTATTTTATTACAGTGATTATCAGAGCTAGATTTAGTCAATTACAGATAAGGAATTTTCATCTTTGTGATGTAGAAAAGGTTTTGAGAGGGTTTGATGCCGCTTCTGTTATATTGACATTGACATCACACGTCAGCACATGCAGAGAATCCACTTCAAGATGGAGAATCTCCAAGCCGAGGTCCAGTTCCACTAGATGATAAAGCCTCTATAGTCTAAAAATAGTATTAATGTTAAGGACACTAATAAACACAGTCTGGCATTTGGCATCACGTGAATGGGACAAAAATCATCATTAATGTTGTTCATTGTATCAATCTCCGATTTCTCCTTCCTCCCTGGTCTCTTTCAGTATCCATTACAAAGCACTTAGGGCAGATTCAAGGGATAAAATTGATAACGCAGCAGTTGCACTTTTGTAAGGAAGCTCTTTGCATTGAACTCATTTGAACTACAAGCAAAATGCAACCTGCAACATAAAAGTCTCGCATTTACAAATATGATATTGATTTTAGTTATATTTCGTTAAAATTGTGATTATAACCAGTGTTGGGGAAATTTAGTTTTAAAAGTAATTTTAACATTACAATATTGCGTTACTCCCTGAAATGTAATTAGTTGCATTACGTTACTTTTATGAAAAGTAATGTGTTGCATTACTTTTGTTATTTTTTCCCACCTGGGCTGGGCTTGTTTGTATGTTTTTTAATGACAAAAAAAAGTTATATTTTGGCAAATGTAAAGGCCCTTACACACCAGAAGTTAAATGTATACGTTTAACGCTGAATGAAATGCAAATCCACTCCTGTACAGTAGAGGGTGCAACTCAAAAAACCTTTTGTCTGTGCTGCTATTCTGAATTGCAAAAAATATACATGGTGCACCTTTCTCCTGATTTCATTCAACATGGGGACAGGAGAGGTGTCAGAGAGAGCTCAACGCGCTACAACTGAAGAAAACGCATGCAAATAGAAAAACACCCGCACATTAATAAAACATCTTCATCAGTTTCGCAACACATATGTGCTCCAAATAGTCACTACACAACCATATACAGAAACGCGTTGCAAATAGCACAGACCACATCAGAAACGTTTTCAGGTGACCCCAATAAGTGACGAACCCCGCTAGGACATGCTTATAGCTCAAAGTTTACTTTTTTATTTATTTTACTTTTTTTTTTTTTAGCAAAACATACAGAGATGACATGTTTATGACATATAACTATGTATACATTATACAAAATGTATTAACATGTTCAATGTCATCAGAATACAAATGAGAAAAGAAAAAAAAAGAGACAAATAACACAAGGGTAAGATATTAATCTATACATCAGTTACATTGTACAAATTTTTTCATGTTATGTTTAAATAAGTTTTATAAGAAATGTTATGTAATGGAGAGTCCAAAGAAGAGAAGTTTTAAAGTTGAGACACTCAAACCCAGATATATAATGCATATTTTAAAAACTTTTTTGTATAAAATGTATATTTATTTGCAACAGTTATGTTAACAGCAATAATAAGATATTTCTGGTAATAACAGCTCTTCAGCTGATGGACACGGTGCTGCGTTGTCATGGGAACATCCCAGGTGAAAACAATGAGGAAATTACGTTGTCTTTCGTTGCTCCCTTCATCAAGTGCGTTCCAAACGGCTACATAATGGCACACAAGTGCCCTGCTCACTCCAAAGTCCCCACTTCAAGGGCTCTGCCCTTCGAAGGGAGTAGGGCATAAAGATGCTCACGAGCAGTAAGCATGTCCCAGCCGGTTTCGTCACTTATTGGGGTCCCCTGGAAACATTTCCGTTGTGGTCTGTGCTATCTGTATTTGGTTGTGTTGTGAGTATTTGGAGCACACATGTGTTGTGAAACTGATGAAGATGTTTTATTAATTTGCGGGTGTTTTTCTATTTGCATATATTTTCTTCAGTTGCAGCGCATTGAGCTCTCTCGACCACCGTAGAAAAGGTCCTGGCGTTACTTATTTGAAAAAGTAACTCCGATATTTTGTTGTAAATATAAAAGTAATGTGTTACTTGAAAAAAGTCAACTGATTACGTAACTCTTGTTACCCCCCAACACTGATTATAACAATGCACAATTCCACTTAATTTCACTCTGGCTGATGTGTTTTTTTTTGTTTTTTTTGTTTTTTTTACACAGGTGACCTCGATGTTTTGAAGAAGAAGAACTTCACCATGAAGGAGGGAGTGGACTACAGGGTGAAAATTCACTTTAAGGTAAAGTTGAACCCAAGCTTCTGCAGCCTCAGAGCATGTAGATATGAAATGCAAGGCTAGAAGTGGATAGATTGTTTATTTCCTGTCTTGATCAGGCCAGCACTATGAAGAACATACAGAAATACACACAGACACTCTTTCCCAGGCTAAAATTTCCTAAAAATAACACACTTAAAATATTTGTAAGCAGAAAGTGGGTGTGTATTTTTTTTTTGCTTCGCAGTATGGGCGATGTTGAAATGTTTTTGTTTTGTTACAGTTTTCTCAAGAAATTTTAATTAAAAGTGGCATCTAGAATCACTGTGAGTCGTACCAGATCATGTTCCCGTAAACTACCGTTCTTCCCAAAATCCCTTTGTATCCAACAGTATCCTTCTATCTCATGATTAATCAGGAAAGAAGTGCCTGATTTAGTTTGATACAGAAGATACTGTAAAATATAGCATTATACAGTAGTTCATGTCTAAATACACTAAAATAGACAGTGACTTAATTTCAGTGCAAATTCCAGGTATTCCCTGAAGTGAATTCCTAAATGTTCAAGGATCTAACAGGACCTCTGCTGGTTACTGTGAGAATGAAAATGATATGTTAAATTAATATTTATTCTAATTCATCCCATCTGTTCCTATTAGGTCAACAGGGACATTGTGTCTGGACTTAAATATGTGCATCTGACCTACAGGAAAGGACTCAGAGGTAAGAGCATCTGTATTCATGAATTTAAATGTTGGCCTTGCTTGGTGCTGGGAATGTGTTTGAGTCAAGGGTGTATGGCTATCTTTAAACACACATGTACTGTTTTAATGTGTGTGCTCTAAATAAACATCTTACATTCCCATTTTTACATTCCCAAGTACTATCTTATAAACACATTTCACTTATATTTATATATGTTATGTTTTGGGCAAAATCTTTAGATGATTTAGTCCAACAATGCTCAGATTATCTGTGATAACTCCACTTTGAGTTGATCTTATATTATATAAACAGGAAACTATCGATGATGTGTCATTCAGTGTTAATGTTTGTTAAAGCGTTTATAGATTTGTCAACAATAAAGAAAACAGTGTCATGACAATAATTAAAAATTTGGAATAAAAAACTTGTTGATTTAAATATGACAAGAAAAAAATAACGGCACAATATATAATATTAACAATATCAGTCATAGTCAATAATCTCGATGATCGACCCGCATGAGGTGTGACACAATTCAATTCAATTTATTAATTCAAACATAATGGAAATAAATAAAAAAAAAATGTTTATTAATAGGCATATTTAAAACGGTTTATTTAATGTATGTTTAAAAAGTATTAATAATAAAATCATTAAAAATTACTAAATCATTTTGAAAAACGAATAAATTGACAAAAGTTTAGTTGCATTTTTTGCATCATTTTGCCAAAAGCTTTTCTCTATCCATTTGCCTGTCAGGTTAAAAAATGCCATTGGCCAGTTTACTTGTGGGGGAAACCAGTCAATCAGCTTTTGACCAATCAGTGTGGATGAATCGCGCTTGTGTCGAAGACTCATGAGTCAGGATCTATTGAAGAGAACTTGTGCGATGCAGAAACTCTTACAAAGCTATAAAACAAAACTCATTTTTGATCTATTAATGCATCTCTCTCTTACTGTATGCAATCTCACTGTTTGAAGCGCCTGTAATAGGAAATCAATGTGTGCTGTCATGAATAATTAAGCGAGGCGTCTTTTCATAGGATAAGGACACGCAATCTCATGAATAATTATGAGACACCCAATGAGTCATCGACGTACTATAGTACGAGAAAACGTCACATCCTGACGTAATTAAACCCAGAAGTTGGAAATTAACTAGTTTTCTCCTACGATCAAAACTAATGGATGGTAACATTGACTTCTATGATGTTCAACACACATAACTGTTAAAATCTCAGAAAATGTGGTTTAGGGTTTCATGACCCTTTAAGAGCCACCCTCAAGTTTATATCTCACAATTCTACGAAAAAAGTCAGAATTGCACGTTATAAACTCGTAGTTGTGAAAAAATACATTCAGTTTTTTTTCTCAGAATTGTTAGAGATAAACTTGCAATTGCGAGTTATAAAGTCAGAATTGCGAGATATAAATTCAAAACTGAGAAATTGATGTAAGATGGACTGTCATGCTATTTTGCAATTAGATTTCAAATGAATGAATATGACACATAATGTTTACTAAATTTAAAAGATATTTTCTTTTTCCCCTGTAGTGGATAAGGCAGTGTACATGGTGGGCAGCTACGGGCCGAGAGCCGAGGAGCATGAGTTTATGACCCCGGTGGAGGAGGCTCCGAAGGGCATGATCGTTCGGGGAAGCTACCACATCAAATCCTACTTCACAGATGATGACAAGACAGACCATCTGTCGTGGGAGTGGAACCTGCATATCAAAAAAGACTGGGACAGTGGAGAGTAAAGAGGTTCTCCTCTGTCTCTCTCTCTCCCAGATGCATAGCAAAATACCCAATTTATGACTAATGTTTAAAACAGAGGACTAGGCTAGGTAGATATGCAGCTGGAGTTGACTTTGCAAATGGTTAAATAACAATTAGTCATATAACAAAAACCTTAAAATAATGAAGACATTCTTACATATTAAGTGTAATCAACGGTGAGGACAAACAGTGACTGGCAGGGTATTAGAGGCGACTTAGTACTTTGTAATAGATATAACAACGGTATAATCAACAAATGAAATTCCTCATGCCTGTACTCTCAGGTTAGTGTAAACTGTAAATGTAAATATTACAATGTCTGTATTCTTGCAATGCATTTAGAGTTCTTTACAGAGCCCATGACCAGATCAGTGCATGCTTGGATGTGAAGCCATCGTGTCTGCTATGGCTAATGTCTTGTATTGATGATGTAATCAGCCTGCTGTTAACTGATAAATACATGTGTAGGAAGTGGTTTGTACTAAGTGTTGCTTGTCCAAAAGGTATTTCTGAGCATTAAACCCCTGCAAAAAATACCAACTTTGACTAGTATGAAGATGTTCGCCTGGAAAACTTAGCTGGTCAAACAGCATATCTGGTGAAGCTGGTTCACTTGTCTTACTGGTTAGTCTAGTTAAGAAGCCCGATTGGCACACCAGGCTAAACATTTGCTGGTCTTTTCAGCTGGGAACCCACCATT
The DNA here is from genome assembly GCA_026230005.1 of Gila orcuttii. Classification (NCBI taxonomy): domain Eukaryota; kingdom Metazoa; phylum Chordata; class Actinopteri; order Cypriniformes; family Leuciscidae; genus Gila; species Gila orcuttii. The sequence goes on from JAPDVR010000003.1 coordinate 30,365,037, forward strand.
ACTGGAGCTCATAGTCAAGCACCCTCCTCATTCCCTGAAATGGTTCAAAATCTGTTCATCTCTGTCCAGGTGTCTGTAACTGTCCTCTATCTAGCTTTGATATTAGATTGTCTATGATTTTTTTTTTTTGTTGTTGACATTCCAAAATAAATACATTTTATATGCCTGCTGATACTGTTACCTTACACTTCCATCTCCATCTCTGATTTTATTTTCTGACATGTGCATATCTTGATTTCTCTTGAACAATTATCTACTGCGCTATCATATTCAGATATATCACAGAATATTCAGAAATACTCTGCGGAAATGATCAGAATAAGATTTCTTGAAGAAAGGTAACAAATGCCACCGGAAATGTAGAACTTGCATGTGCATTATGTGTTGCCTTTATGAGGGAGGCAAATGCTAAATCATCATTAACACTGTGCTAGTTACCAATAGGAAGACAAATCAGAGCGCACCTAAAAGATTAGAGGAGGTTTTTTTGTGAATTGTAATTTTTGATAACCGTGTGACTCTACAGTCAAAATGTGATTATAAGATGTATTTGATCAAATGGAAATCCTCAACCTTTTTCAAAATATACGCAAATGATGTATATTTTCTCATATTCATATTGTGACTGATAATGCAATTGTCCTCACAATTGGATGCTATCATTAGTCAACTTGTAGTCTGTATTGCATGATCCTCCGTTTTTAAAAACATGTTAATTAGGGTTCATTGTGATGTAATGTAAGATTTAGTCAGGGCATTTTTTCAGCTGACTGATTCATTTGCTAAAAATAGATTCTATTGCTTCTGAATTGTCATACCTTTTCATCTTGTATTTTTAAATAAAGTTTGGCGTGTCCTTATTTGTAATATTGTTTCAAATGTTTTAGTTTAGTTCAAGTACTAGTATGATTAGGCACATTAAGTCAATTTATCAAATGAACAACACGAGGATGTAACAGTAATGGCTGGCAATGAACAGTTGCTTCATGTTGCTGCAAAAAAAACAGAAACAAGTCATTATTTGTTCACTAACACATGATAAATCGAATCTCAGAAGAGAAAGACACGCATCTCTCACTTGAGTCTGCCACAACATGTACCGCCTTCCAAAATTGACCAATCATATTAAAGTACATTAAGTACGTCTTTGCTGATTGGCGCTCTGCTCACCAGCCACACACGTCTGTCTGTACGTCGCAGTGTTGCCATGTCCACCTTTTAAAGCGCTTTTAACTTGTTTTCCATGAAGTCGCTAACAAATACTCGTTGTAGGTTGCTGTAAAAAATATATAATTTTTTAATCGATAAACTCATTAAAAAAATAAAATTTCTTCACAGAAAGATGCAAAGATGTTTTTTTGGGGAAAAGTTACTTATTTTGAGAATGTAAAAAAACAGCTTAACTGTTTTTCAAGCGAGATCTGGCAACAAGTGTACGTAGCGGGTGAAGTTTTAGCAATTTAGCATTATCTCTTCAGCTGGCGAGATGTCATCAGTATTAAGACACTGTACCAAATTCAGCCCCTCTGGTAACGTTATGTGTTTGTTTTGCATCATCCGAAACTTTTGCTGTTTTCTATTGTGTAGTGACCATGTTTTATTTTGAATTAAATATGCAGTAGCAATGCATTAGGAATTAGTACGAAGGTCAGCGGTCCACAAAAGAGTTGTCAACGCCTTCTTGTTTCATGTAATCATTAGTGATTGAATTAATTAATCTCTATGTAGAAAGCATGTCAGTTGTTGTTTTGGTGTTAACTTTTTAATTTTCACAACTTTAATAAGGGCACAGCTTATTCACACTGGGAAATGCAACAGTGCTTGCGTATAGTACTACAGTGCATGTTTACAGACGTGTAACCAATAGTCAAATAAATGCACTGCGAAAATACCTTGGCTTTTAGTTTTACATATGTAAAATATTAGATATATCTCTTGCAGGGTTTGTATCACTGCTGTCTGGAAACTGTAGTCATGGTAGAACCTGTGCTCTGCAATACTTTGTATCTTCAAACAAATATTCATCATCCTCAAAAATTAAAGTGGACCTGGATAGTAGTAATGGTAAGAATATTAATACATAATGTGCATTAATAATGGGTTTACTGCATTGCAACTACACATTTATCAGAAAATCTTATACCTGTAATAATAATTTAATATTCTCACAGGTGTTGCTATAATGCAGTTCCAAAGTCCTCCGGTCAACAGTCTCAGTCTTGACTTTTTGACTGAGTTTGCTATTAATTTAGAAAAACTTGAACTGGACAGAGGCTGCAGAGGTGTGATCATAACATCTGTAAGTCATCAGAAACATCTGCTTTAGTGGAATCCAGTTTGGTTTATATGTCTGTTCATTTCCTTGACAGTGCTGTTTTTGTTACAGGCCCAGCCGAAGGTGTTTTCTGCTGGCCTAGATATTTTGGAAATGTATCAGAAGAGCCCAGAGCACTGCGCAGAATTTTGGAAGGCTGTACAGGACGCGTGGCTTAAGCTTTATGGGTCCACCAAGGTCACAATCGCTGCAATCAATGTGAGTGCCACTATATACTCTTCTGTTTTCTGATACCTGGCTGGTTTAGGTAAAGTATTCATAATGGTCAAATTTTTAGTTGTTGAATAAATTAATTTTTCTGTTTTTAGGGCTCCAGTCCTGCAGGTGGCTGTTTGTTGGCTTTGTGTTGTGACTACAGGATCATGGCCAATAACCCTCGCTATAACATTGGTCTCAATGAAACACAACTTGGTATAGTTGCACCTTTTTGGTAAGTGCTATTGCTGTGAATTTCACAATTCATGGACTTAGGCACCACTATATAGTAGCTACATTTGCCCAAATAAACTATTAGTATTTGGATTGATGGCTCCATCAGATTGAAAAGCCTTCGAGTAAACACCTCAATCGAAACGATTGAGATTGTTCCACATGAATTTCGATCGGATTGAAGGGGAAAATAAATAATCCGATCAATAGGGGAAAAAATATGCATGTAAATGCTTGAATCCAACTATAATCTCAGTCATATTGCAAAAATATCACTGTATCGTGATGCGTATGTTTACATGAGCCCTTTTATAATAAGATCTGTTTAGATGTGTTTGACTTATGAATGTGCATATGTTAATTTACGTCTTACAAAGTGGCCAGTGGAGGAGACTGAGTATGTAGTAAAAAAAAAAAAGAAGCTTTTCTGACATATTTGTCAGCTTTCCTTTTAGGCGTGTCATCAAGAAAAATGACAGTTATTCTCACGATAGATCTGGTGACATTATCATTATCATGGCTTTCTCTGGTTCTAAACGAACCGACTGGACACTGCGCATGCGCTGAAGTTTGTAAATGATTGTATGTGTATACGATTATGTGAATCTGTGAAGTTTAGGTTTCATATAAACAGAACTTTCAGAATCTCTAATCGGATTGGATTCATTCAAAGTGACAAAAATGAGTGCCTGTAAGCATGCCTACTGTTAAACAGGATGGTACTAAATGGAGATTTTGTAAACCAGGTTTAAGGACACCATGACAAACGTTGTGGGCCATAGAGAAACCGAGAAGGGTCTTCAGCTTGGTTTAATGTACAATACTCCTGAAGCCCTGAAGGTCGGTCTGGTGGATGAGCTTGTTCCTGAAGATAAAGTTCTCAGCGCAGCTACTGAGACCATGACTAAATGGTTGGCCATCCCAGGTAAATAGTAATAGTTTGCTCCAAAATACAATATTTCTGCCTGGTATTTAGTACATTTTATTCATGTACACTGTTTTTTGCCCACAGATCATGCCCGTCAGATAAGTAAGTCTATGATGAGAAAGCCCACCATAGACAAACTTCTTGCGAACAGAGATGCCGACACCACAAACTTCGTCAGTTTCATCACCAAAGACTCAATCCAGAAATCTCTTGGGATGTACATGGAGATGCTGAAGAAGAAGAGGTCTTGAGGACCTGAACACGTGCCTGTTGTTGACATTGTCTTTATGTAGCGCATCAGTGTCACTGTATATCACATTGTCCTCTCTTTTGTTACTAGAGGATACATTTGTTTGTAAATAAAATCTTATAAAACTAAAATTGGGTCTCATTAGCATGTGGGTAGTTGACATATAACTTGTCTATTTAACTTTTTTTTTATTTTGTATTCAACATCAAGATTTTAGGTTAAAGTTTTGCATATGTGTATATGTCAGGTCAAGTAACTGGTTGCCTTTTATTTTAAAGTCTGCATGAAGCGGAAGTTGCGATAGTCTTTTCTTCCCTATTTTGACGTATATATCCGATCGATCAAGAAAAAAAATGTAGGGCTGGACTTGTTTTTGTCCAATAGGAATTAATTGGATGATTGTGGTTTGCTTTTGCTGTGATGTCATGTCCTCACACCAGTAACATGTCTTCAGAGAGGAGAAGAGATGTCATTGCAAGTGAGAGAAGTTATTTTGATTAAATATTACAAATGCACATGAATTAAAAAAAAAAACTATGTGCACAAATAAAACATTTATAATAAACACTCCAATATTTACTTAAAAAAAAAAATAAGAATCATTTTTGATTTCATGATGCATCACTTTTTTGAGTGAATTTTTAATAAACTTTTGCCCTCACTAGTTCACTTTAAATGGTACTGCAGCTAAATTTGTTTTATAAAAATGCAAATGTTATAATTTATAAATCTGCAACTTCACATTCACCTATGCATTTCTTATAGCTATAGAATGATATTGGACAAACATTCATTGAAGCAAATGATTTCTCTTTATTCTCACCAAGTGTTAGAAGCACTGCGTATCTGCTGTGAGGGAACAACCTTGATCTTTATTCACATGAGCTTGACCTCAACTGGAAAGTGATCGCTCACTGCCAGGGCCTGTGAGAGAGACATGAGCACTTCAGACAGATGAATACACTCAGCAATAACTCAGTCTCTAGAGATCCTTAGGTTTAATGTTTAAACCGATGTGCTGCTTAACAATAATCCCAATGGGGCAAAAGCTGTCCTCACCCAGCTCTGGCTCAATTCATGGGCTTCCATGAAGTCAAAGACCTGTGCTGATCCAGGGGACACTCCTTTCATCATGTCAGAGGTGGCCACAATCCTTTTATATCAAGCATATCATGAGTCATTACATAACATAAGTTTATCTGATCTAGCTAGATAGCTTGTGATGTTTTCCGTACCTGTCGTAAGGGCAGTTTGTGTGTGTGACGGTTGTGTCCACACTGTCAGGGATGAGCCAGGTGTAGCTTTGGTCAGTGCGGAGTCGTATTTTTGACCAATTCGAATTTGAAACGTAGCTACAGCCAGCATTGAAGTCTCCTAAAAGCATGATGTTCTGAAATGAAATATGAAATGTCACAAATTCCCTAAATCATACTGTATTGATTACAGCATAGTTCTCGTTATAGTATAGTTACATTTGTGTTCAAACGTTGTCTAGTATCCAAGACGACATCATGCAGAGCATCAATTTCCTGCACAGCGACTTCTGGAGATGTATGCTGGGGAATGAGGGCAAAGTCCCGTACAGCTATGGAAAATACAGACTTGGTAGGGCTCAGTATTCAAAACATTTTCTGTTTTTTTTTTTTAAGTATTCATTGTTTAATTTTTTTTTTATTCTTATTGACCCCAAATTTTTGAATAGGAGTTTATGTTCGGCTATTGTATGGTCACTCAGGATCTGGAAATCACATTCCCTTTATTTTTATTGTGGCCTTTAGAGCGGCTCTTAACCTCAGAGGAACTGTCTCTGAATTTAGTAAATTTCTTTGGATGAAAAGCGTTTGCTGAACAATGCGTTTCAACTGTATTACTGGTAACATTTTGACAATGAACTGGGACCGCCACCTGTATTAGAGGAGAACATCACAACAAAGGGTTCTCTGTTGAAAGTATCAGTTCCACAGGATTCACATCCATCATCATACTGGAAGCTGTTTGAAACCGACACTGTCTGACGCCTGATGAGAACATAAGTGTAATTATTCTTTTGATATGAACCACAGGTACACATATTATACAGTCTTATATGATCTGTGAGCTACATGTTACCTGTAAATAAAGAGATATCTCTCTTTGTAAGTGCTCCTACCCAGGGGCTCACTTACAATGTGCTGATACTTATATGGAGAGGAACCTCTGATAATGAAAATAATATTTTATTTATTTATTATACATAAAAATACTGTAACTTATAGACATTAAGTTAAACGACTTACCCATTTACACTTTCCATCAGTTTATTAGTTGCAGAGAGATCATTGTCTCTCACCTCTTGGATGAGTACAATGTCATAGCGGCAAACTACCTAACAAACACAATACTAAGGTTACCAAACAAGAAGCATGATATGGGTATTCTATGGGTGTCACTCACTTTGGTAATGATGTCAAGCAGAGTGGCATTGGATGCTTTTGAGCCCCCAAAGGATTTGATGTTAAATGCTCCGATTAGAAACGAGTTTCCAATGTGGACGGAAACCAGGAGCAGACTTAAAGTGGTACTAATCTTCATGCTGTATTTCGAGATGAAGATGAAAACATGCATATATTTCCTGGGAAATATTCAGACATGCATTAGACAGTAGTTAATCATATCTGAGACAGATTAGCACAGGTAAAAGTCAATTAGAATCTTAAAAATTTGATGTAACTAAGTAAATATTACTCTAATAAATATGCATTAGTTAATATTGTATTTTGAGACATTTATTCCATGCAATAAATAGCTTTATACCTGCTGCTGATTTCTGCTTTCTCTTGTGCCGTGAGAACGAGGAAAAAGCCTTTTTGGACCACTAAGGAGCCTTTGTATACTCTACCTCGGCAAGTCCCTCTCTCTGGGAATATAAGTGGTATCACATATTCTAGAGAGTTTTTATTTCCCACTACTGTGTAAAGACAGCAACCTCTTGCTCACTCTTTCCCTGGGAAATAAACAGATGGGAGATAAGACAAAGTCTAATGTAACTTTAAACAGGTGGCTTGATAAAAATAAAAAATATTTATTTTGTAGCTGCTGTACCCCAGTATTCTTTCTTTTTTTAACACTATGATCTCTGCATTGTACCACTTGAGCTTTAACTGTAACTGTTCCATATACATTTCCCAATATTTATTTGATTGTAAAGATTTTGCGTAGCAAGCCTATTTAAAATGTATTTGTTTGTCATCAACAAGAAACTTTATTATGTTACTCTGACATTGAGAAGCTCAATTGACCCCTGTTACTCAGCCAACTCTCCCTTAAAGCAATTCAACTTCCGTGCAACAGGGGGCGCTTCATGTGTGTGCCAATCATTGACATAAGCATGTCTGTGTGCCATTTAAATACACTTAATATATAAATATAGATACATTTTATATGTACTTTTTTATGTGAGTTATGTGTATATAGTGAATAATTTTGTATTTTATTTAATGCCGTAGGCTAATGGTAATTGGTCGGTTCCTTAGAAATTGAAACCAAACAAAAAGTTTTTTTTATTTGGTAATAATATATTGCATTTGTTGACACTTCCATTGAGACTAACAACAGAGTTTGAATTTGACAAGGAAAAAAAGGTGAAAAAAAAGAAAAGAAAAAGAAAGAAAGAGGAGCAAGGGTGAAGACAAACAGGTAGACATCAATGAAAAATATACTAAAATTTTAAATATTTTGACAAAGAGATCAAATTGTTAATCTTATCTTGTCTCCGTCTCGAAGGCACGTCAAGAGCACTTCGGCGGCTTTCGGCTGATTCCGGAATGGAACGGACCGGAAGTGTCTGCCTAGAGTTTGTCGAAGAAGTGCTAACGGCTACGCTAATGCATTACAGAGCGCAAATCGACTCTCAGGCTGAATCTTCTTCCCAGACACAAATTTACACACTATCGTCATGCTACCGCAGCAGTGAACATTTTTTCACGGCAATAAAAAGAAACGACGGCATATCCTTCTGCTTATCCAAGCGGTTAAACTAGGCAGGTTAGGAATTTCTTCGCATCTCAGCTAATGATTACTGCATGTAGCGGTTAGCATGTAAACATATCAAGCAAACGCAACTGACAGATTGATCATTTGAATTACTGCATTCCCACATCATGCTATTATATACTTTGTTAATCCTCTAATTATTATTTTATTTGTTTAAAAAAATCCATGTCTGTATTTTGACTGGCAGAAGTACTAACTAGCTGCTAGCTTTTGAGATTATGAGGTCGTTCAGTTTTGGCTTTTTATGCGTGTATAAATGTACTCAACAGTGTTTTGAATTGTGTTGGCTGTTCCTCGAGTTTAATAGATTACAATGAGATTACTGTAACTGACACCTCTTTAGTATCAATTGTGATGGGTAGGCTGTTTGTTCAATACAATATTTTCATTTGCTTATTTATCATGGTAAAATGTTGTCTATTTACTTGAACATCTTGTTTCTCTTTTTCTTTACAAATTGTATAATTTGAGTTGACAGTAAACAGAAAGTAGCATGTTTACTCTTATCACATTTCTCCTGAGAGTGGTGATCTCACTACTACTACTGAAAGCAAGTAGCTAAAAGCTTTTAAAAAGCAAGTTATTAGACACAATTCTTATACATACTGACCGCCATGTTCTAAACCATGAATCTTTTAACAAACAATGGACTGATCAATAAAAGTAAGGGTTTTCAAACTGAGATGTATGTTGTTAAAGGGATAGTTCACCCAAAAATGAAAATTCTGTCAGTATTTACTCACCCTCATGTTGTTCCAACCCCGTAAGACCTTCGTTCATCTTCGGAACACGAATTAAGATATTTTTGATGAAATCTGAGAGCTGGATCACTCCTCCATAGGCTTCAAAAGGATTGAAACCTGTTGGCCTCGAAAAGTTATGAAAGACATCGTTAAAATAGTCCAAGTGACAACAGTGGCTCAATCTTAAGTTTATCAAGCGACGAGAATACTTTTTGTGCACAAAAACAAACAAAAATAACGACTTTATTTCAACTATACATTTCCTTCTCTGTTGGCCTCTAGTCAGTTCACTTAGTGTAATAGCGTAGAGCTACGTCACACGTAGGCTCACTATTGGCCAACGCTGGTCGTGTGTGATGCGTGTGACGTACAACAACAGAAGCTCTACACTTTTACACTAGTGAACTGACTCGAGGCCTACAGAGAAGGACATGAATAGTTGAAATAAAGTTGTTATTTTTGTTTTTTTGCGCACAAAAAGTATTCTCGTCGTTTGATAAACTTAAGATTGAGCCACTGTAGTCACTTGGGCTATTTTAACGATGTCTGTAATAACTTTTCGGGGCCTGCAAGTTCAATCCCTCAAGAAGCCTATGGAGGAGTATGGAGGAGTGATCCAGCTCTCAGATCTCATCAAAAATATCTTAATTCGTGTTCCGAAGATGAACGAAGGTCTTACGGGGTTGGAACAACATGAGGGTGAGTAAATACTGACAGAATTTTCATTTTTGGGTGAACTAACCCTTTAAGCACTGCTGAATTGTTTATCTTAATTTGTTCTTTCAGGTGTGAATGACCGACGTGGTGCCTACCACCGCCCTCAGTGAAATAAAGCTCCGCCTACTCTGCCAGGATGACATAGAGAGAATAAAAGTGCTCTGTGGAGAGTGGTTCCCCATTGAGTGAGTGCTTGAATCTAACGATCCTTTTGTATGGCTCAAGTACAACACTAACACATTGCTATATGTTTGTGTTTTAGGTATCCAGACTCATGGTACCATGACATCACATCAAATAAGAAGTTCTTCTCTCTGGCTGCCACCTATAGAGGTGGAATTGTGGGGATGATTGTGGCAGAAATAAAAAGCAGAACGAAAGTGCACAAAGAGGTATGACTTGCATATGTATTGAGAAAATGACACAATGAGGAAAAACTCAAGTTTTAAAATCAAATAATATACTATTATGGTGCAATACATTCGCAATGGTGCAATACACTTCTATTAAAACGTGGCAGAAGTTTGTTTACAGTGTTTTATAATAAGAATATAAATGTTTAATTCAGTAAAAAAATTCCTTTGGCCATAAAGAATATTTCCTCTGGAGCTTTGATGTAAAGGATCATAATTCAAATCATCTGACAAATCCAAAGTCTTTTTATAGCCAGTGATTAATTAGGTTACACACTAAATTTCTGCATGTAGCGAAGGATTTGACCTTCATTAGAGAGGATTTTGCCTCTTCATTGTACAGTTATGTCTCCTACTAAAGCTGGCAGTCACTGGCTGTTCTGACATGTTAGATATTACTGTTAGTTCACTTTTAATGAACTTTGTTGGCCCATGCATGGCTAGCATATCAAAGTTGTTTATTAAATGTACAAGTTCTATGAAGTACAATGGAAATCTTGCTTGAATGCTTATTATAGACAGACTATAGACAAGATTGAATAAAATAGACAGTATTGCTACGCATTTGCAAAAATATATAGTATATAATAAGAAGATAAGCTTATAAAAAGTGGTAGAAGATCAGGTTGCAAGAGTTCCCATGTTGTTATTGATACAGACACATTAATGTTGTTGTGTGTTAAACATTTTTACAGCACTAGGGTAGAAATTTCTGTATCTAGTTGTGTGAGTTCAAATAGTCCTGAGCCTGAAAAGAGATGTGTGATATATGCAATTTGTTGGGGTTTGAGTGTGATTTCTTCGTACAATGATTGCAAGGAATCCCTTAAAGGATTAGTTCACCTCAAAATTATAATTTCCTAATAATTTAGCTGAGGATGAGAGTCTTATCTCGCAAAACGATAGGTCATTTAAAAATGAAAAATATATATATATATACTTTTTAACTACAATTGTTCGGATCGAGCTGATCTGCAACGCGCCGGGAACTATGTCATCACGTTGAAAGGTCACTGTCGATGTTGCGGGCGCCGGCGGAAGTGACAAAGCGACCAATACAATTTGAACTATCCTCCTTCGCACGGTCAAGTGGGGCGGTACTTCCGCTGGCGCCCGCGACATCGACAGTGACCTTTCAACGTGATGACGTAGTTCCCGGCGCGTTCGCGAGATAAGACTCTCATCCTCAGCTGCGATTGTGCACAGCCGTTTCAAGCACTTCAAAGACCTTTGAAACTGCATTGATTTGGACTTCAAAATGCTGGTTGTCATTGAAGTCCATTATTCGAAGAAAAATCCAGAAATGTTTTCCTCAAAAAACTTAATTTCTCTTCCACTGAGGAAAGAAAAACATGGATATCTTGGATGGCATTGGGGTGAGTAAATTATTAGGAAATTTTCATTTTGTGGTGAACTAATCCTTTAAGTGTTTTTTATTTTATTTTAAAGGCACACTATGTAATTTTTCGCCACTAGAGGTCGTTTATTCAAAACAATGCTTGATGACACCTTGATTTCGCGATATCATGGGAGTTGTTGACTTCACCTCTACAGCCGGTGGAGAATACGACGGGACTCGGGCAGAAATCATATTCATGGATGACCGGTAATGTATTAAAGATTTATTAACGTTACGAAAGCCGTTGGGCTGGAACGAGTCCGCTGGAGCGATTGCTAATGAGAGACAAGCACAACACACACACACAGCTCGCGAGCAGTGGAGCTGTTATTATACTGCAGACGCTGCTTCCGCTTCTTCCGGTCATGCATATGTTGGGTAATGCAGCGCTGTTTGATCATATTAGATACATTTGAGTGTGTTGAAAGTTGTTAAAATGCTACTCAGTGCGTTCGCTCGGCGGCTACTATATGAGACACTTGTTGCACACTGCAGTGAGCTAGATCGATATTAGGCATAGTAAAAATGGTACTCGCGGTAAATCAAGAAAACGAGATTTAAACAAAAACTGTGAGTAACTGTGTTGAGCTGTATAATGATTAGTTTTCTGTCAATTAATGTATCCAATCAGTTGCTCATCTGTCTAATAAAACGCATAATATATTAAAGCGTCTTTGGTGTTTCCATGGTTTCTACAAAATAAAACTGGAAATAGAGGGTTACGCAGGTATGATGACATTGATAGGCTACGCTCTGACACGGGTCGCGTCCTGGTTAAAATTGCTTATTCTTCTGGTTAAAATTTGGGATAATGCAAGTACACAAATCGAGAGAATGTATAACATTGTTCTAGTGGTTTTTGGATATTTTAATCCAAAAATCTTACATATTGTGCCTTTAATTTTTTTTATTTCATTGTTTTGGTGCGATTTATATTTTTCTCTAACATATGCTATTTTTTTTTCTCTAAAATACTTTTGTACTGAATAAGAAATTGATGTTATGTATGTTATTTTTGAAATTACACTACTGTTCAAAAGTTTGGGGTCAGTATGATTTTGTTTTTAAAGAAACTATTTAAAGAGTTCAAAAGTGACAGTAAAGACATTTATATTATGTAATTTTTTGTTTTGTTTTAAATTGTAATAATATATAATATATATTTGTGATCAAATTAATGTAGCTTTGGTGAGCATAAGAGTCATAATGAGCATAAAATATCTCTTAACACCCTCAATATGTTTCAGTGACAACCAAATTGAAGTCACAATTTTTTGTTATTCCAGTATATTATCCTAGCTAACTGCCTGTGTTGCTAACTCAGCATATATTTCTCTCCATCAGGATGGAGACATCTTGGCCTCCAGCTTTCCTGTTGAAACTCAAGTTGCGTACATCCTGAGTTTAGGAGTCGTGAAAGAGTTTCGCAAACATGGAGTAGGTGAGAGGTGACGTTTTTGTGCTGTTGTGTAACGTCTGCCATGACACATGCTTCTCCTCATAAAACTTGAACTGTATTCAAACAGTTTGTAAGGTCACTCATATCTCTTTTTCTCTCTCTGCAGGCTCTTTGTTGCTGGACAGTTTAAAGGAGCACATCTCCACCACGGCACAGGACCATTGTAAAGCCATCTACCTGCATGTGCTCACCACCAATAACACTGCCATTCACTTCTACGAGAACAGAGACTTTAAACAGCACCACTATTTACCGTATTATTACTCTATACGAGGAGTGCTGAAGGATGGCTTCACCTACGTCCTCTACATCAATGGCGGACATCCTCCATGGACTATCTTATATCCTTTTCTTTATCTCACATATTTGTGTTCATGTGTCGCATTTGTCTGTGATTGGGAATAATCAAGGCGATTGGTGCATGTTATGTTGGTTGCTAATAACATTTTTATTATTATTAATGATACAGAATCATTTTATCCAATAATGTATTAATGGTATTTGTACATGCCCTATACTATAATACTATATTTAGTATTTACTACACTACTGTTAAAAATTTTGGGGCCAGTAATATTTTTTTTTTTTTGAAAGAAATTGACACTTTTATTCAGCAAGGATACATTACGTTGACAGTACAGAAATTTATAATGTAAAAAAAACAACAACATTCTGTTGAAATTAAATGCTGTCTTTTTGACAAAGGTGCATTACAGTTTCCACAAAAATATGAAGCAGCACAACTGTTTTTAGCATTTCTAATAACAAGAAATGTTTCTTGAGCAGCAAATCATCGTATTAGAGTGATTTCTGAAGGATCATGAAATTCAAATAAAAAACAGTTATTTTAAATGGTATTGACATACTAGTTTCATGAATTTGAACTGTAAATGCCTGGTAGCAAAAGTGTTCCTTGACTCTCTCAGCACTGATTATATTCATCATATAGGTTCGGCACTGGCCAGTCTGAGCCCCTGCTCTATTCCTCAGAGGATTTACCGGCAAGCACAGAATCTCCTGCGCAGCTTTCTGCCGTGGTCAGGCATCTCTTCCAAGAGCGGCATTGAGTACAGCAGAACCATGTGAGGATTGTGAGAGGTAAGCCTGACTCATCCACCTCTCATGAGATCACCTCTTTTTCCACTCGTAAATTTATCATTCATTTTCTTCTAAGCAATAATGATGTGTTATTTACCAGGTGGAAGAGACTGATTTGTTTGGGCCACATCAGATGCCTGGGCTGTTGAAGACTGATATCGGCTCTCTCTGGTCTGGAGCAGTGTATTATACTTGTACATTTTTTATGTATATATATATATACTTTAATATATGCTTTGTCATTAGTAGATTTCCCTTTTAATATAAACTCTCCACTTCATGCCTGTAATTCCGCTGCTGTGTAGAAATATTCTATTGTTTATCCAGATTTTTAATACAAATAGATTTTTTTTTTAATTTGTGCCTGTTCCATATAGATGATTTTAGGATTTGATAGAAAAGTATTTATACTTTTTCATTTAGTCATTTTCATCCATGTCAAGTTCTAGTGTTTTGTTTGTGACACTAAGCATGTATGTCAGCCCCCATTTTTAAGAGTAATATTTGTTTTTTTAAATAACATTTGCACAGAGGCAATGAATGTAGTGTTGCTATGAAGGGGAAAAAATGCCAGAGTTACAGAAAACCCTCCATCTCACCAAATGTGTATTGTTAATGTCAAATACAAATGTGAAAACTCTTTTTAAGTTTAGATCATTTTAATTTAGCTAGAATATTACATGCCATTCCTTGCAATGTACTTGCTCTTTTAAAGGGGAAATGAATGTAGTCGGGGAGAATTTTTTGATTTTCGCTGTGTTGCTGTGAATCAGGGATTTACGCACAAAATAAACATATTTGAGAAAAATAATCCTGCGTTACACAAATTACAATATCAAAGATGATATTTATCTGTGTTTGACCATCCATTCATGATGTTTTTGTTGAAACATTGATGTTTTGGTGAAGGATGTTCACAGAGAAGCATTTCTGTGAAATTATAAGAGAAACCTTACGGAAACTACTGTATCAGATGTTAAGGCCTCATTATGCTTCTGCGTCAACTCCACGGCGTCGTGGCCGTTTTATGGTTCTTCTGCGTCAGGTTGAGTTGCATCGCGGTGCATCTGACCAATCACAGCCCTTGTGGTCTGTGTAGCCTCGACGCGTAGTTACAATTTTTTGGAGGTTCACGTCGAGCTACGGCGGAGGGGTTCGCGGCGACGCAGAGGGGTCTGCGGGGGTACGCCGTCAATTCGACGCAGAAGCATAAAACAGGCTTTATTGGCCTTCATGCATTTGAAAAATGTTTCTTCCAATTTCTTGTTTGTATACATTGTTTCATGCAAAATATTGAGTTTGAAGACAAAATAGCATGTATGAATATAGCTGTTTTAAACAAGTTATCAATATAGGTAATATAATCACCATCGCCTTGTGTTTGAGCGTGAAATTGTGTGTAAATCTACAATTCTCCATTAGTCAATTCAACATTAGTCTGTTTTTAATGTTGCATTGTTGTAAAATTGGTACATTGTTCTGTTTTACATTTCATTGTATAACATTTTCATTGTGTAAGTAGGCCTATTAAGAATTGAAATAGGGGAAATGTCTTATACTCTTCTAGTAAAAATGCATTCTAACCCTAAGATGGTCGACGCGTAGGTGAAATGAAATTGAAAGCAGTAACCGAAATTTTCCTAATAGTCTCTGAATTGTGTAGCAACCTCTAGTGTTCATTGAGATGATTTTTAATTTGTACATAACTTAAATTTATTTTATTTGTTGTATTGCTCTTATCCATTTGCATCCCTCCATTTGTCTATTCTTCATTTATGAAATGATTCATGCAGTAAGAGAATTTTGAGATGACCTACAGGCAAGAGCGAAATAAAAAAAGATTGTGCAACTTTTTGTTTCAATGTTCTTTTTTTGTTTACGTTTCAGAGTCGGAATATGTGAGGTTTTACGGTAATTTTCATTTACTGATGTCATTTTGGAAGGCATCGGTTTAGTCACGCCTCTTCGGAGTCTTGGACCCTCATTCACAGTCAGACTCCGAGTAGACCAGCAAACAATAAGCAACAATTACTTTCCTTCGTGGCTGGCTGCTTTTCGTTATTCGCTGTCTCCTACAATATATGGTTGCTTTCTTTGGCTTGTGCACATTTGCAAACGGTGAGTAATGCTGTGATTTTTTTTGTGTGTGGAAGGATTATATCCCAACAAAGTGACTTTTTATGAAAGTGAAAGAAAAGCGACTTTTGCGTGCTCGTGAATTATTCGAGAGATTAATGAATTATAATTTACTAAGTTTAAACATTGATTGATTTCTCTTAGACGTATCTGTTGCATCTTTGCTCGGTCTTTGCACGATTCTACACACGTTGAATAGGCCTATTATATTTTATTATATTCGCGAATAATTTAAGGTATCATATTGAGTTTTTGTAGAAGTTTGTGTAAGTAAGTGAAATAAAGTGGTTTAATGAAATGCATAAAGAGACTAGTTGAGCTGGTAAAGGGAGGGGTCTTAACGCAGTGTGCCTAGGAAATATCCAGCAAACATGCGTGTTACGTGTAATGAAGGTGGTTGTTTTTTTGTATAGACGGTGACTTATTTTGATACATTTGTCTTGAAAGTCTTTGGTTGAAGCTCAGATATTGACACAATATTGCAGAAGTCTTGCTGACATCAGATGACAGTGAAAAGCAGTGTTTTCAGTTTTGTTTTAACCAGGACAAATAACAATGTAAAACGGCTTTTGATTTAAAGCTTCAAATAAAGTGTCTCAGTGTTCGGTGTCTTTGAATATTGTATATGACTGAGTAATCCACTATTTTGTAGAGAGGGGTCAACATGACAATTTTCACCTGAGATGTAAAAATGATTTTAGAAAGATGGCAGCATCATTATTTTATTTTTACACAGAGATTGATAGGTCTATCAGTAAAATATGTTTGTTTCATTAAATGCCAACGGTGACGGTTCAAAAATGCGAAAAAAAACACGTTTTGTGTTTGCATGCCTGTAACTCAAGAAGTATTAAAGAGATCTTAATATCCTTTTAGATTCTGGTTCTTAACAAACTTTTTTTGGTATTTTCATTTTAAAGGCCCCGAATGGTTCAATCCCAGAGACATGGGTATGTTAATGTGGTCCCATGAGTAAATTGGTAAATTGTACACATTTTCAGTGGTCAAAAACCAAATGTGGGTCACTTTGCACACAGCTGATATTTTTATTTTATTTTAAGAGGAATATCTTAATAACAAATAATGTTAAAATTAGAAATGTATCTCATCAGCTCAATTGCATGCCATAGAACATACCTGTCTGAGTGCCATACATATTCTTTTTCTAAAGTTTTCATGCCTGTAACTAAAGTATTCAAGATATCTTAGATTCTCATTCTTAATGAACTTTTCTTTTGGAATATTCATTTTTAAGGCCCGATATAGTTCAGTCCCATAGATATGGGGATCTCAAAGGCAGATCCATGTTCAAATTGTTGAATTTTACCCATTTTCAATGGTCAAGAACCAAATGTAGATAGTTATTGTGTCTAAAGAAGAATACCTGAAGAACAAATAATACTGAAGTGGAAATGTATCTTGTTTCCCTCTATCAAAATGTATGCATGTCTTTAAAGGGTAACTAAACACTAAAACAACTTTTTTTAGTTAATGATCTGTAAGAATGGAGCTTCATAAATGCTGTTCATTGATTTGAGTACATTTTTTGACATTTGGGTTTAAAGTGTTTTAATTCTTCAATATACGGTGTGAAAACGCCTGAGTGCTGCCCTCTTCAGGTTGAACGGTGGCTACTGCAGTTGAATTTTCCTATTGGAAGTTGTGGTACCCTCTAATGTCTGAGGGTACCAGCTAACCACGCCCTTGCCAACAGAGAGATGCATCTCAGGTGCACGCCCCCCTCCGCTGGGCTCTGCCCACTTTTCCAGCATTTTTCAAATATTGCCAGTGGGTGGAGTCAGGCTCTGACCAGGGGTTTAGTTACCCTTTAATTTAAGAAGTGTATCTTAATGTAATTTTAGATTATTGTTCTTATGAAGCTTTTCTTTTGGAATCTTCATTTTTAAGGCCCTATATGGTTCAATCTATAGGGATGTCAATGCGGTAACGTGTAGTTACAATACTGTGTAGCCTATTTGAACTCTTGGTAGCTTCAGAAGCTGTTAAAATGAACAAAATCCCACCTTTCTTCCGAAATTTGGTTGATTTGACACGGAATGACCCAACTATAATTCCTCGCAATCATTTTATCATACAGGTTTTTTTTTTTTTTTTTTTTGTGGAATACAAGATACATTTTGAATGATGTATTTGGTTGCTGTTTTCCATGCACTTTGTTTTTCAAAAGCAAAACGATATCTTAACATCTTGAGGACAAAACTATGCAAAAGCAGCATAAGAATATCAAATGGTGGTTCATACAACTTGTGCACTATTTGTCAATTCTTCTGAATTGTTACAATGACTTGAAATATAGTGCACAAATAATTTTTTTTTTAAAAAAAGTCTCTGAAATACAAATTCCAAATTTGTGAGTCATGCAGGTTTTGGAACGAATGTGAAAAATGAGGCATTCAAGTCATGTTGTAAAGATTGTAATTACGTGTTGAATGCACAAGGATGGCACCACAAAGTCACACAATAAATGCAGAATCTGTATTGATGGTAACATTTTTTTAATTAATGAAAGTAGTATTTTTCATTTACAATAAAATTAGCTAAGTTGCATGTACAAAAGACATAAATTGTGATAGAATCTAACAATTCAGTTTATAGCACCTTCATAAATTGAATAGAATTTGTGTCTGTGAGGAGTTAGTAGCGTAACCAATAAAGCACAGGAGACAGGAGTCGCAAACTTCATCCAAACTTGTTAATGTTTACTCTTCACTTCTGTTCTCCACATATTACATCATTACACCTGATGTTTTCTTCCCAACTCATAAATAAAACTTGAACGCATTATGCACCATAAATAACATTTAAATTTCATTTTTGGGTGAAGTATCATTGAATGTTTTATATGATCTGTCATTGATAGTTATTTAGTTTATCAATCCTATTTTGAGGTTGCAAAATGATTTACTGTAAACTACAAGGACAAGGAAAAGGCTAATTACATTGGAGCTTACAATTTCCTGGCTTATGTCTACTATTTTTCCATTTTCAATATTTCTTGTCTTAGAAATGTTGTGTCTTACTCCAAGAACACATTGTGTTATTTACTCATTTCAACCTAGACCATTGGGCCATGCTTTCAGTTACGTAACTGATAGTTCTCAAGTTGTAAATAATATTGGATTTTGGGCAGTGACAGCATACCCTGTTGGGACCTTATAAAGACAACTAGAGGTCATGTACTGAGTCTGTTACTGTCTTGGAAAATACTGCATTGTGCTCCTCCCTCACTAGACACAAGGTTATTCAGGCAGATGTTTTGTTACCAGGGTTTCTGTGCCCATTTGTGTAACAATTTTATGTGACCTGTTATATAAATTAAACAACATTAATTAAGTGCATATTTCATTGTATAATCCAACCATCGAGTTAATAGAGAGCGTGATGACTTAAAGGGTTGGTAAAACACGATTTCACTTTTATAACTTTAGCTAGTGTGTAATGTTGAGCAAAAACAACATCTGCAAAGTTACAGCGCTCAAAGTTCAAAGCAAAGGGAGGTATTTGCTTTTTAAAAAATCAATTTCTAAGGACTACAGAAAACGACCGGTTTTGGACTACACGACATTTCATGGGATATGCTGACGTCAGCATATCCCATTATTTACATAAACCCCTACTCTGAGAATAGCCTACTTAAGTGGGGCGAGGCCATTTTATATTGCTGTTTTGTAGGGGTGTCGAAATTAATTGTTTCTACGGTGCACCGCGATGCAGACGAGGACGATTCGGTATCGGTTCAGTAATAGACCATAACCGGTTATAATGTACTGACGCTTTTCTGACGCCATTTATCGCGCATGTGCTTTGTCGCGGTAGTCGGTAGCATACACTGGCAGAGGGAGGCGAGACGCGAGTGCGAATTAAACATTCTTTCTTACATACATTTACATACATACATTACATGCGCATGCAAGTTCTCTTACGAGAGTATCTCTCGTACTGCGTAATATCTTACGCTATGGGGAAAACCTCTTTTCCACGAGATATTGAAGCAAAAAATTATCCTTAATTTTGAATTAATGTAAAACGCTGTGCAGCAGCATGCAGATATAGGCAGGACGGCTCGCGCGCCTATTGGCTGCCCTGCGGCAAACAGCAGCAGCCTATCGAGAGAGGTGCTGCGTGACATAATCCTATGGGGGCATTTCGCGCCCATTTCGTCACGTCCCGCCAGAAAAGGGCGCAATTTCGCCCTGTAAATATAGCTCGATAAGGCTGGTACACTGATTTTCATCTCTTCAGCGAAGCATCGCTGGATCCGGAGTGAGAAGCCACGACGTCTGAGAAGAAGCACACAGCCATTGAGTCTGAAGTCGCTGGCATCGCCGCCTTTAGCCGCCGTACCTGCTACGCTTTCCGGCGTTATATCCTTTTCAAACTGTGTGTGTGTGTGTGTGTTCGCCGCTGCGACACACATTTTTTCACTGTCTGTCTCTCTCTGCTAAAAGAGCTACGTCTTTTTCAAGATGCAAAGATCCTGCGGCTCGTGCCGAGCCACACTCAGCGACGGGGACCGTCATGTTATCTGCGTTTCCTGCCTGGGTGAGGATCATGCGGCTCTCGCTCTCGTCGACGGCGGATGCCCTCACTGTGAGCTACTGCCTATGGTGACTCTGAGGACTCGCCTGGCATCCTTCTCAGAGCCTGCACTTCAGCCCGTTGTAGCGCCGCGCCGTAAAAAGCGCCGTGCTCAGCGCGCTCCCGAGCCTTCTCCTGCCCGCCAAAGCTCGCCGGTTCGCCCGCCAGCTTCGCCGGCATCGCTCGAGTCCCTCACCGACGGACAGCGGCCGCCGTCTGCCGCCGCTTCCTCCATTGAGGTCGACGAAATAGCCCCGAGCTTTCTCCAGCCCGTGATAGCTCGCCGGTTCGCCCGCCAGCTTCACTCGAGTCGCTCGCTGACGGACAACGGCCGCCGCGCGCCGCCGCTTCCGCCATTAATGACGACGAGATAGCTGCATCTGTAGAGAAGGCCAGCTTCAAAACCGCGGCTAGCTTTCTTTACGTTATAAGAAAGCTACCCCGCCCCCCGTGGGCATGCGTCACCGGCGAAATGAGGAAAGAGTGTGTTTTTAGTCCCGCCGAGGCCGGGCCAATCTCCATTTCTCAAACATTTCTCAGCTCCTCTTGGTTTGAGCGGCTGAAAATGTCAATATTGCAGCAATGAGCCTGTTGTATTACACGCACGCCTGCAAACAAACGCTGACGCACACAAAACTGTGATGACGCTCTTTATACGCTCGGGCTATTTTAAGCTTTTGTCGTTTCCCCCTGTGGCTCAGTGGCGAAACCCAAAGCCTTCGCACGGGAGACCCGTGTTCGAGCCCAGCTCTCGCAGCGGATAAAAATTTAGTCTCGCCGCAGCCAGACTTACACCCAAACTTTTCACTCGTTCAGTTCCGAGAAAATGCGACTGTTCCAGTGTATTTTGCAGTAAACAAGCCGGTACCATGGCCCGCTTGCCTGCACACAAATGCCGTTTCCACGGCGACCCAGAAAAATCATGTAAGCAGTGTATTTTCTGGTATTCAGGCCACAGCCGATGGTGTTATGAGTGTATTAAAAATGCCACAGCCCAGTGTTCATTTCTACACACAAACACAGCCCGCCAAAGTGCAGGGCTCGCACAAATGAGTTCGACTCATGTCAATTGTGCATTAATTATAGTGAATGTGCCCACAACCCAGTGCCCACAAACACTACACACTGCATGTGCCACGTTTTCTGTAAAAGAAACCAACACACATACAGTCAGCTAAGGCCCACGGTGTTTAAGTCTCGCCGCGGCCAGACTCTACCGAAACTTCTCGCTCGTTCAGTTCCAAACAATGTGACTGTTCCAGTGTATTTTGCAGTAAACAAGCTGGTACCACAGCCCGCTTGCCTGCACACAAACGCCAGCTTTAAGGCGACCCAGATAAATCCCAAAAAGAGTGTATTTTCTGGAATTCCGGCCACGGCCGATGGTGTTATGAGTGTTGTAAGAATGCCCACGTCTCAGTGCCCATTCCCACATGCAGACACAGCCCGCCACAATACAGGGCTAGCAAAAAAAAAAAAAAATCGACTCATGTCGATTGTGCAATAAATGTAGTGTACGTGCCCACAACACAGTGCCCACAAACACTACATGAAGCATGTCCCACGGTTTCTGTAAAAACGAAACCAACACATTTTCAGTTGGCGCGAGCCGACAGTGTTCTCAGTGCAGCGAGTGTGCCCGCTATCCCGCGCCCACATTCCCTCACAGACATGCCGAACCCCACGGGGCTCGCCCCGCTCGCCTTCTCTCCACATCCCGTCAGAGAGAAGCCGAGCGCGGTCAGGCTGCCCGCTGTGATCAGCGCACCCCCCGCCTCGCACACTATAAACACAGTGTCTATTTCTCAGCACACCGGAGCTCTCCGGCCGCCGCTATATCACGGCCAGAGCCCAGATTTCATTCTACCTGTAGCTTTTCATGCAGATGCGTGGGCAAAGCTTCCCGGGGTATCAGAGTGGGTGCTGAACACTATAAAAAGAGGCTATTCGCTGCAGTTCGCTCGACACCCCCGCCGTTGCGCGCCGCGAGTCGAAACAACGGTAAAAAATGAAGTATCTCACCTACTTCGAGCCGAGATAGCGAAACTACTGAGCAAAGGGGCTATAGAACCTTTATCTCAGGCTCAGAGCGAAGGGGGTCTATCCAGCAGGTATTTTCTGGTACCGAAAAAAGACGGGGGTCTCAGACCCATTCTAGATCTGCGACGGCTGAACAGAAAGCTCACGAAGCGTCAGTTCAGAATGATTACAACCAGGAAAATCCTCGCGCAAGTGCGCCAAGGAGACTGGTTCATGTCGATAGATCTAAAGGACGCTTATTTTCAAATACAAATAGCGTTACGTCACAAGCAATTCTTGAGATTCGCCTTCGAAGGCCAGGCATACCAATACAAAGTCCTGCCGTTCGGCCTGTCCCTGGCACCCCGTACTTTTACGAAGTGCATGGATGCGGCTCTCGCACCCCTGAGACTTCAGGGCATGCGAATTTTGAACTACTTGGACGATTGGCTGATTCTAGCTCGATCACAATCAGAGCTCATAGAACACAGGGCCACATTACTCGAACATCTCGAGAATCTGGGTCTCACAGTCAATTGGGCGAAGAGCTCGCTGTCTCCCAGCCAGAAAATATCTTTTCTGGGAACAGTGCTGAACTCGCTATCTATGACAGCGCATCTGTCGCCAGAGCGCGCACAGGACATTCAGTGCGCCGCGAAATCTTTTCGCCGCGGCTCAACTGTCCAGCTCAAAAGGTTTCAGAAAATGCTGGGTCTCATGGCCTCAGCAGCTTCAGTGCTCCAGTTGGGGCTGCTTCGCATGCGCCCACTGCAGCTATGGCTGAAAGCGCGGGTTCCGCCCCGGGCGTGGACCCCTGGTCTGTTTCGCCTCCGGGTCGGTCTGAAATGCGTCTCAGCTTTGGAGCCTTGGAAGAAAACCGACTGGTACCAGTCAGGTGTGAGTCTGGGGACGCGCTGCGGCGCTTCTGTCCCCAGATAAGGGGTCACCACGTCTTGGTCCGGTCGGACAACATATCAGTGGTGACGTACATAAATCGTCAGGGCGGCATCAAGTCCCGAAGCCTTTACAGGCTGACGGAGTGCCTCCTGGTCTGGGCTCAGCACAACCTGCTTTCACTGAGAGCAGCGCATGTGCCTGGTCACCTGAATCTGGGACCAGACAGGCTGTCCAGAGACAATGTCCCAGCAGGGGAATGGTCGCTGCAACCGCAGACGATCCAACTGCTGTGGGAGACATTCGGCAGAGCGCAGGTGGACCTGTTCGCGTCCAACGAGAACGCTCACTGTCTGAAATATTTCTCCAAGAGCAAGGACGCGCTGGCCTACGTTTGGCCCCGCTGTCCCCTCTATGCTTTCCCCCCCATCTCGCTCTTGCCTCAAGTGCTGGAATGGATCAGGGAAAATGGATGCCCAGTGCTGCTTGTGGCTCCGCTCTGGACAAACCAGGCTTGGTTTCCAGTCCTGATGCAGCTAACCAGCACTGCCCCGTGGCCAATACCATTGAGGAAAGACCTCCTCTCCCAGGCCAAGGGCTCGATTTGGCATCCTCGCCCCCAGCTATGGTCCCTGCACGCATGGGCCATCAACGGGTACCCGCTATCCTCCCGGAGGGAGTGCTAAACACGATCACGCAGGCAAGGGCCCCGTCTACAAGATGGCTCTACTCCTAGAAATGGTCTGTGTTCTCTGCCTGGAGTCAAGCTCAGGGCTTTTCACCCGTAGACTGCGGGGTCACGGAAGTGCTTTCCTTCCTTCAAGAGCTGCTGGATAAGGGCAGAACCCGATCCACGCTCAAAGTGTACGTAGCGGCTATAGCAGCGTTTACAAAACCTGTGTCTGGCAGTCACACCGGCCACGACCTAGTCGTGCGATTCCTCAAGGGAGCTCGGAGGTTGAACCCTCCTAGACCTCCTTCAGTCCCGGTGTGGGACCTTTCTACGGTTTTGGAAGCCATGAAAGGTGCCCCGTTCGAGCCAATCCATTTGTCAGACATGAAGCATCTGTCTTTCAAAACGGTGTTTCTTTTGGCTCTCGCTTCAGTGAAGCGTATAGGGGACTTACAAGCGGTTTCAGTAAGCGCATCATGTATGGAGTTTGGGACTAATGACTCAAAAGTCATACTCAAACCGAGGCACGGGTACGTGCCCAAATCCCTCAACACACCGTTCAGAGCTCAGGTGATTTCCCTGTGCGCTCTCTCGGTTCAAGATGAGGAGGATGCGAGTCTCCTTTGCCCTGTCAGGGCACTGAGAGCTTATATGTCCCGCTCGTCTGCCTTCAGGCAGACCTAGCAGCTCTTCGTTTTGTTTGGCGGACGTTCCAAGGGACTGGCCGCAGTAAAAACAGAGCCTATCCAGATGGATAGTCGATGCCATAGCACTGGCTTACACTTCTAAGGGCCTGCAGTGTCCTTTGGGTGTCAGAGCGCACTCCACGAGAGGCGTGGCCTCGTCGTGGGCATGGTATAGTGGCGTTACCTTGCAAGATATCTGTACGGCTGCGGGCTGGGCCTCGCCGTCTACATTTATAAGGTTTTATAACCTAGAGGTTCCCGCCTTACAAGCCAAGCTTCTGTCGGTATAGAATTCAGTGTTATCTGCCCCGCTGTGCCGGCCCAGATGCTGAGTTTTGCTTGTGCATCGCTCACTGAGCGATAACACGGCTCGATGGATGTTGAATAACCCGTAATCTTAACCAGTTCAGGCTGAACACGTTCACCCTGTCTGTGTGAAACACTATTAACATAACTAGCCCCTATAGGATGCTATTTCATGGGGAATGATGCTTGCAGCCTCTCTTCTCCGACTCTCTGTGAGTCTATGGTGATTATGCACTACATGAGCCCCGGGCTACTGCCCTTGGGACTTTGGTGTCGGATCCCAGTACGCACGGCGTTTTGCATTGTGTTCCCCATAGCGTAAGATATTACGCAGTACGAGAGATACTCTCGTAAGAGAACGTACTCGGTTACTAACGTAACCTCGGTTCTCTCTAGAGAAGGAACGAGTACTGCGTATCTTGCCGTGCATATACAGCTCTGGTTCGCTTCGGCGATGAAAACCAGTGTACCAGCCTTATCGAGCTATATTTATAGGGCGAAATTGCGCCCTTTTCTGGCGGGACGTGACGAAATGGGCGCGAAATGCCCCCATAGGATTATGTCACGCAGCACCTCTCTCGATAGGCTGCTGCTGTTTGCCGCAGGGCAGCCAATAGGCGTGCGAGCCGTCCTGCCTATATCTGCATGCTGCTGCACAGCGTTTTACATTAATTCAAAATTAAGGATAATTTTTTGCTTCAATATCTCGTGGAAAAGAGGTTTTCCCCATAGCGTAAGATATTACGCAGTACTTGTTCCCTCTCTAGAGAGAACCGAGGTTACGTTAGTAACCGAGTACGTTACATGTGCTTCTTGAGGCACACACACGCAAGGTCTCGCTCTCTCCCTCTCTGCTGTGCGCGCGCTACACGGTTTGAACATACATTCACGTAGCCTTTCGGGAGAGTGGATACATTTCCCGGGACAGGTTATTAAAAGATAAATCGGGACAAACCGAGACAGATGGCAACCCTTCCGCACCCGATGGTCAAATTACAATTGTGTTGTTACGCGTGATTATAAATGGATGATCGTCTTCAACAGCGGACTCGGTGACGGTTGATGCGCGCGTCTCCAGGGTAACATTATACACTGATGAATGAGCGCTGCTTTTAAATGAACATTTCTTTAAAACGAAATTGATTTGACAATTTTATTTTCTTAATGGCATAAACAGGCTTTAGTCCCATGAAACTTAAACTGGAATGTCTCTGTTTTTGTCACTGCGACTTCCCGAACAGGCGAACACACACGCGCGCACGCACATCACTTTTGAAGTAAAATTGAAAATTGAGGATGCGGTGCTGGTTTCGCTGTGGTCCCGCAGTGCGGTGTCGTAGACATGCAAATAATATCTCATGTCGTTATTTATGATTTGTGAATTCGTGTAACGGTGTTACTCCGGTCCGAAATCAGTTTTTTTATTTTTTTTTATAATTTTAATTTTAAATTGGGTATAGCTCCAAAAATCGGTCACTTAGAAGTCTGAACCCAGTGTCATCTTGACATGCTAGATTTGTGAATTTTTTCACAGCAAAGCTCTTGTCTGTAAACCGGTCGCTAAGTCCGGTTAGACAGGAATGTGGAAAATAGGCGTTTTTAATGTTTAACAATGTATAATAACAATTTATAATAAAAATAAACACCGCTGGTTTACAAAAACACTTGTTTTAGATTGAGCCTGATTTGTGAAAACTTTCACAGATCAGTTTGGGTCAGTTAACCCTTCCCTGAGTGGTTAACTTGGTCATTCTGATTTGTGAAAACTTTCACAGGTCAGTTTGGGTCAGTTAACCCTTCCCTGAGTGTTTAACTAGGTCAATCTGATTTGTGAAAACTACCGTAGGTCAGGTTGGGTCAGTTAACCGTTTCCCTGAGTGGTTAACTTGATCAATCTGATTTGTGAAACCTTTCACAGATCAGTTTGGGTCAGTTAACCCTTCCCTGAGTGGTTAACTAGGTCATTCTGACTTGTCAAAACATTCACAGATCAGTTTGGGTCAGTTAACCCTTCCCTGAGTGGTTAACTTGGTCAATCTGATTTGTGAAAACCTTCACGGGTCAGTTAACCCTTCCCTTAGTGGTTAACTAGGTCATTCTGACTTGTGAAAAATTTCACAGGTCTGTTGGGTCAGTTAACCCTTCCCTGAGTGGTTAACTAGGTCATTCTGATTTGTGAAAACTTTCACAGATCAGTTTGGGTCAGTTAACCCCTCCCTGAGTGGTTAACTAGGTCAATCTGATTTGTGAAAACTTCCACAGGTCAGTTTGGGTCAGTTAACCCTTCCCTGAGTGTTTAACTAGGTCAATCTGATTTGTGAAAACTACCGTAGGTCAGTTCGGGTCAATTAGCCCTTTCCTGAGTGGTTAACTAGGTCAATCTGATTTGTGAAAACTTTCACAGGTCAGTTTGGGTCAGCTAACCGTTTCCCTGAGTGGTTAACTTGGTCATTCTGATTTGTGAAAACTTTCACAGGTCAGTTTTGGGTCAGTTAACCCTTCCATGAGTGTTTAACTTGGTCATTCTGATTTGTGAAAACTACCGTAGGTCAGTTAACCCTTCCCTGAGTGGTTAACTTGATCAATCTGATTTGTGAAAACTTTCACAGATCAGTTTGGGTCAGTTAACCCTTACCTGAGTGGTTAAATTGGTCAATCTGATTTGTGAAACCTTTCACAGATCAGTTTGGGTCAGTTAACCCTTCCCTGAGTGGTTAACTAGGTCAATCCGATTTGTGAAAACTAGGGCTGCACGATATTGGGAAAAAATCACATTGCGATATTTTATTTTTCTGTGATATATATCGCGATATGAAAACAATTTCACCAGATGACTTTATTAGCTCTCTTTGGAAAGAATGAATCATCAGAATGACTGGGGTGATTTTGTAATGGAGTAAATCTGCATAGCAACTATTATAGTTAACTAATGTAGTTAACTAGAGTTTAATAAATGGAACCTTATTGTAAAGTGTTACCGATTTGTTATGTCTCGTGAGTTCAGTGTTGGACAGGTCAGTTGTTTTAACCATTCATTAAAGTGAATCGGTTCAAAGGAGTCATTAGTTTGCGAATTGGAGGTGTAATTAACGGACCACGGCAGACGTTGTGTGATTATCCCGGCAGTTTAGGACATCGCACAAGATTGGTCTCAACACAGAAAACATTTCACAACTGAATAGATTTTTTGTTTGTTTTGTTTATTGAAAGTGTGGTTTATCTGAATGTGTGGAACGCTTTTCAGAGAATTTTTTTTTTTAGCACAATTCACAACCAGTAGTTCAGGAAAAAAATAAATCCGAATGCTTCACCTGAAACTTCGTTCTTCCGACCTTTTACCATTGTGTAGTATTCTCAAAGATATTCAGTCAACTCAATTCATTAATATGCGCGAGGGAGGGAGAGAGCGCAAGACAGTTTGAAAACGGTGAGAGTGCGCGCGCGACCGGAGCTCTCTCTCTCTGCTCGTTCTCTCAGTTTAACAAGCGCAGCAGTCAGTCATCTATCACTCACCGGTCAAATAAGGCTTTGGCGGGACATAAATACGCTTTGGCGGCCGCCAAAAAATGTTCAATGCAGGAAGGGCATTCTGACTTTATTTTGAATTCTCATGTTCGTTCAAGCTCAGAAATAAGAGAAAGACCACTGATCTTTGTGTCTGCCCGGCTCGCAGAAAACAACGCGCAAGTTCCAGTCTTTTTACGTTTGATGTTTAAACAGGACTTAAAAACACATGCAAATGATAAACTTGCACTATATTATGGTTAAACTTTGCAATTAATCTGCGAATCTCAAGCGTTACGGGACGTTTTTCCCTAAGGCTTACATCGCAACATCCTGCGATGTGACTATCGTGGATGTGCACATCGCGATATCGATGTTAAAACGACACATCGTGCAGCCCTAGTGAAAACTTTCACAGATCAGTTTGGGTCAGTTAACCCTTCCATGAGTGGTTAACTAGGTCAATCTGATTTGTGAAAACTTTCACAGGTCAGTTTGGGTCAGTTAACCCTTCCCTGAGTGTTTAACTAGGTAAATCTGATTTGTGAAAACTACCGTAGGTCAGTTTGGGTCAGTTAGCCCTTTCCTGAGTGGTTAACTAGGTCAATCTGATTTATGAAAACTTTCACAGGGCAGTTTGGGTCAGTTAACCCTTCCCTGAGTGGTTAACTAGGTCATTCTGATTTGTCAAAACTTTCACAGATCAGTTTGGGTCAGTTAACCCTTCCCTGAGTGGTTAACATGGTCATTCTGATTTGTGAAAACCTTCACAGGTCAGTTTAGGTCAGTAAACCCTTCCCTGAGTGGTTAACTAGGTCAGTCTGATTTGTGAAAACTTTCACAGATCAGTTTGGGTCAGTTAACCCTTCCCTGAGTGTTTAACTAGGTCAATCTGATTTGTGAAAACTACCGTAGGTCAGTTTGGGTCAGTTAACTCCTCCCTGAGTGGTTAACTAGGTCAGTCTGATTTGTGAAACCTTTCACAGATCAGTTTGGGTCAGTTAACCCTTCCCTGAGTGGTTAACTTGGTCATTCTGATTTGTGAAAACTTTCACAGGTAAGTTAGGGTCAGTTAACCCTTCCCTGAGTGTTTAACTAGGTCAATCTGATTTGTGAAAACTACCGTAGGTCAGTTTGGGTCAGTTAACCCGTCCCTGAGTGGTTAACTAGGTCATTTTGATTTGTGAAAACTTTCACAGATCAGTTTGGGTCAGTTAACCCTTCCCTGAGTGGTTAACTTGGTCATTCTGATTTGTGAAAACTTTAACCGATCAGTTTGGGTCAGTTAACCCTTCCCTGAGTGGTTAACATGGTCATTCTGATTTGTGAAAACTACCGTAGGTCAGTTTGGGTCAGTTAACACTTCCCTGAGTGGTTAACTAGGTCAATCTGATTTGTGAAAACCTTCACAGGTCAGTTTAGGTCAGTTAACCCTTCCCTGAGTGGTTAACTAGGTCAATCTGATTTGTGAAGACTTTCACAGATCAGTTTGGGTCAGTTAACCTGTTTCCCTGAGTGGTTAACTTGGTCATTCTGATTTGTGAAAACCTTCACAGGTCAGTTAACCCTTCCCTTAATTGTTAACTAGGTCATTCTGATTTGTGAAAACTTTCTCAGATCAGTTTGGGTCAGTTGACACTTCCCTGAGTGGTTAACTAGGTCAATCTGATTTGTGAAAACTTTCACAGGTCAGTTAACTGTTTCCCTGAGTGGTTAACCTGGTCATTCTGATTTGTGAAAACTTTCACAGGTCAGTTTGGGTCAGTTAACCCTTCCCTGAGTGGTTAACTAGGTCAATCTGATTTGTGAAAACCTTAACTGACCCAAACTGATCTGTGAAAGTTTTCACAAATCGGAATGACCTAGTTAACCACTCAGGGAAGGGTTAACTGACCCAAACTGACCTACGGTAGTTTTCACAAATCAGAATGACCAAGTTAACCACTCAGGGAAGGGTTAACTGACCCAAACTGACCTGTGAAAGTTTTTACAAATCAGAATGACCAAGTTAACCACTCAGGGATGGGTTAACTGACCCAAACTGATCTGTGAAAGGTT
This sequence comes from Gila orcuttii, assembly GCA_026230005.1. Taxonomy (NCBI): domain Eukaryota; kingdom Metazoa; phylum Chordata; class Actinopteri; order Cypriniformes; family Leuciscidae; genus Gila; species Gila orcuttii. The sequence continues at coordinate 30,395,715 of JAPDVR010000003.1, forward strand.
TCACAAATCAGAATGACCTAGTTAAACACTCAGGGAAGGGTTAACTGACCCAAACTGACCTACGGTAGTTTTCACAAATCAGATTGACCTAGTTAAACACTCAGGGAAGGGCTAACTGACCCAAACTGATCTGTGAAAGTTTTCACAAATCAGAATGACCAAGTTAACCACTCAGGGAAGGGCTAACTGACCCAAACTGACCTGTGAAAGTTTTCACAAATCAGAATGACCAAGTTAACCACTCAGGGATGGGTTAACTGACCCAAACTGATCTGTGAAAGTTTTCACAAATCGGATTGACCTAGTTAACCACTCAGGGAAGGGTTAACTGACCCAAACTGATCTGTGAAAGTTTTCACAAATCAGATTGACCTAGTTAACCACTCAGGGAAGAGTTAACTGACCCAAACTGACCTACGGTAGTTTCCACAAATCAGATTGACCTAGTTAAACACTCAGGGAAGGGTTAACTGACCCAAACTGACCTGTGAAAGTTTTCACAATTCAGATTGACCTAGTTAACCACTCAGGGAAGGGTTAACTGACCCAAACTGACCTGTGAAAGTTTTCACAAATCAGAATGACCTAGTTAACCACTAAGGGAAGGGTTAACTGATCCAAACTGATCTGTGAAAGTTTTCACAAATCAAAATGACCATGTTAACCACTCAGGGAAGGGTTAACTGACCCAAACTGATCTGTGAAAGTTTTCACAAATCAGAATGACCTAGTTAAACACTCAGGGAAGGGTTAACTGACCCAAACTAACCTACGGTAGTTTTCACAAATCAGATTGACCTAGTTAAACACTCAGGGAAGGGTTAACTGACCCAAACTGATCTGTGAAAGTTTTCACAAATCAAAATGACCATGTTAACCACTCAGGGAAGGGTTAACTGACCCAAACTGACCTGTGAAAGTTTTTACAAATCAGAATGACCAAGTTAACCACTCAGGGATGGGTTAACTGACCCAAACTGATCTGTGAAAGGTTTCACAAATCAGATTGACCTAGTTAAACACTCAGGGAAGGATTAACTGACCCAAACTGACCTGTGAAAGTTTTCACAAATCAGAATGACCTAGTTAAACACTCAGGGAAGGGTTAACTGACCCAAACTGATCTGTGAAAGTTTTCACAAATCAGATTGACCTAGTTAACCACTCAGGGAAGAGTTAACTGACCCAAACTGACCTACGGTAGTTTCCACAAATCAGATTGACCTAGTTAACCACTCAGGGAAGGGTTAACTGACCCAAACTGACCTACGGTAGTTTTCACAAATCAGAATGACCTAGTTAAACACTCAGGGAAGGGTTAACTGACCCAAACTGATCTGTGAAAGTTTTCACAAATCAGATTGACCTAGTTAACCAATCAGGGAAGGGTTAACTGACCCAAACTGATCTGTGAAAGTTTTTACAAATCAGATTGACCTAGTTAACCACTCAGGGAAGGGTTAACTGACCCAAACTGATCTGTGAAAGTTTTTACAAATCAGATTGACCTAGTTAACCACTCAGGGAAGGGTTAACTGACCCAAACTGACCTACGGTAGTTTTCACAAATCAGATTGACCTAGTTAACCACTCAGGGAAGGGTTAACTGACCCAAACTGATCTGTGAAAGTTTTTACAAATCAGATTGACCTAGTTAACCACTCAGGGAAGGGTTAACTGACCCAAACTGATCTGTGAAAGTTTTTACAAATCAGATTGACCTAGTTAACCACTCAGGGAAGGGTTAACTGACCCAAACTGACCTACGGTAGTTTTCACAAATCAGATTGACCTAGTTAACCACTCAGGGAAGGGTTAACTGACCCAAACTGATCTGTGAAAGTTTTTACAAATCAGATTGACCTAGTTAACCACTCAGGGAAGGGTTAACTGACCCAAACTGATCTGTGAAAGTTTTCACAAATCAGGCTCAATCTAAAACAAGTGTTTTTGTTAAACCAGTTAAACCAGCGGTGTTTGTGTTTATTATAAATTGTTATTATACATTGTTAAACATTAAAAACGCCTATTTTCCACATTTCTGTCTAACCGGACTTAGCGACCGGTTTACAGACAAGAGCTTTGCTGTGAAAAAATTCACAAATCTAGCATGTCAAGATGACACTGGGTTCAGACTTCTAAGTGACCGACTTTTGGAGCTATACCCAATTTAAAATTAAAATTCAGAAGAAAAAAAAAACTGATTTCGGACCGGAGTAACACCGTTACACGAATTCACAAATCATAAATAACGACATGAGATATTATTTGCATGTCTACGACACCGCACTGCGGGACCACAGCGAAACGAAATCTGAAGATCAAACCGCAAACTATCTTTACTCCGGTGTTAGGCTCTGCTGGTTTGTTAAATGCTCAGTCATACTTAACGTTATCCGACAAACACCTAACGTTACAAACTTTTTTTAATTTCAACAGCGAACTTGGAATTAGTGTAAATTATTCTTTGATTAGAGCTTTTATGTTTATCTACATGCTTATCTACAGGCATGTTAAACATGGTTCTGTGTTTGATTTGGCAGCCGATGTTTAGTGTTCGTTTTGGGTTAATAGTTCTGTCGACAGATATTTGTCTACAATCGTTCTAAAAATACAAATGTAACGGTGGCATACAGTCAGAAACGATCACTATTGATCCGCAGTCTTTACTCAAAAAAATCCCTTTAAGGACTGTAGTATAATTTGTTAGAACGATTATATGAAATTATTGTTTATGAAGCTTATTTTTTTGTAATTCTATAATAATTAGTACAATTAAATAACAGCATATCTAAAAAGTAAAGAGAGAACAGCAAAAAACAAACCTTTCTGAAACGTCGTTTAACAGCCGTTCTTGAACAGGTTCTGCTCGATCATCTTCACTAACGTTTCCCCGGGTCCAATTGGTTTTATTGACGCCATTGTTTATAATACACCAAAGCGTAAACTACCGGTAAAGGTACGGGGCGTGACGTTTCCGGGAGACGTGCACTAGACGGTTAGCGAATCACAACACACTGGGCCAGCTAACCAATCTGAGCCCATTGCGTAGTTTTGAGGGACTGGCTTCATAGAATCCGGAAACCATCAGACCGTTTTTACAAGGAGGGGAAGAGCAGTGTAGAATAAAGGTAAAATATATGAAAAATAATGCAATTTTTAAAAAACGAAGCATGAACACGTTACAGTGCACCCCACAAACACAATCAAGCCTTCGAAAAAATGCGTTTTACCACCCCTTTAAAGAGTTATCCAAAGCTCAGCTTGAATTAAAGACGGTTGCAGATGGCTATCTGATCGTCTGTTTACACAGACTAGCACAATCTGTTGCAGAACAAACTCAAGACTAAGCTCATAAAGAAGGAGGTAATGAAATGGCAAATTATGGTAATTGTTTCTAGAGAAAGCACCCTGACGTTTTGATCTGCCAGAAAATACTATTGAGATGTAAATTAGAGTTCGAAGCCTCTTTTCTTGACACAGTAGATTTGACCTTTTCAACTATACAAGTCATATACATTTCTTACAGATATCATATTTTGCAAGCTCTCCCATGTGTGTGACAACCTATGCCTTTCATAAATGTTCATATTATGCAATATTACTACCACCCTCGCACTGTAAACCTGAATAAGTTGGCAAAACTCAAGTTTAAGGAAGCAGAACTGGCAGATTTTTATTCTGTACTTATAAATTTTAATTGTTCTTAACTTAAAATGTTTGAGTACACTAATTCATACATTTTACTTAAAACTTTCATGTAATCTCAATGTGAACACTTTTATTAGTATAAACTTAGCTAGCTTTAACAAGCTAGTTTGCTAAGCTGTTAACATGTAAACAATAGTTTGTTATACAGTAGCCTAGCACTTGCTGTATGAGTGCAGAAATATAAAGGATTTATTTGCTCTCAAATCAAACTGCATGCACCACTTGTTACCATGATGGTAACTATCCTAAAACCAGCATTAACAGAAATTCTTCTAAATTAGCATAACAAAACATTAATCACTACTAGATTACCCACTTAATATTAATCTTGCACACAAAAAAACATTATATTACACTTAATTTTAGCATTTACTCTTCATTTCAAGTGCCGCTGGGAAATAGACATCCCACCCGTTTCTAAATTTTGTAAAGTTTGTCTAAATTAAAAGAAATAATTTCATAAAACTCAAAACAATGTAACAGGTCAGTTTACTTAAAATATATCAGTTCTTTGAACTTGAAAGAAAAAGAAAGTGCTAAATACTCATAAAAGTTATTTTTGTGTTATTATTTGACTGAACTAATTAGTTTAATTTAAGTTTGTCCTACTCAAATCAATTCATTATTTTGAGTGTTAGGGTTTACAGTGAGTCAAGCAGTACCAAGTGGGCTGATCCTAATAACAGTCATATAGAGTATATCTACCATGCTATTTAGGTTTCTTGGTTGTTATGTACCAGAGAAATTTATAGAAGCTGATCTGATCAGATGCTACTTGATCTGTGATGTACTATTTCCAGATATTTGCTTTTTGCAGGTTCTGGAAAAGCTACCAAATGGCCAACCTTGAAACGTTGTTTTGAAAACAACATATATCAAAGTCTTAAAGCTTCTTAATTGTTAATTTTTTGCATAAATATTACAATTGCATCATAAAAATAAATGTTTCTGAAGTAGTTCTATTCCAAGGATGACCGTAACCTGAGTATAGGGTCATTCTGTGTCCTCCAAACTAAAATGTATGATTTTGTAAAAAAATAAATATTTTTTTTTTTGAAAAATTTCACCTTTTGGACTACACGACATTCCATGGGATATGCTTTTTCACCTTTTTTGGAGCCAAATTACAGGAGGGGGAAAATAACTAAAGAGAGATTAATTTTTACACAGAGATTGTTAGGTCTATTAGTAAAATCTGTTGACTTTAACAACCCTTGTTGCATTACAGGCTAATGGTGACAGTTTGGATGACTGTAACCCAAGAACTATTAAAGATATGTTAATATACTTTTAGACTCGGGTTCTTAAACTTTTCTTTTAGAATCTTCATTTTGAAGTCCTGTATGGTTCAATTTCAGAGAAATAAAGATCTCAAAGTGGCACCATGAATATGCATGAAACGCACCTGAATGCTATTTTTAGGGCGTCTGAAATACAACGAAATAATACAACCTTTGGTTGAACAGAAGGTCCCTGCCTCCCTGTTTTTCCTCCTGCTATTCTTTTTCTCAAGGCTATTTGGAGATTTGGATACTTTACCAAACTATTCCAGTCATAATCTGACAATCCAAACATAATCTCCACCCTTCTGAATCCTGCAAAACTAAGATTTCCCTGTTTTTCTTCATGTATTCAGCATTTCAAAATAATCAAAATATAGGCCTGTTAACTTGTATCAACTTGTTGGTTTTGGTGGTTTGGCCTGAATATTTTCACAAGTTTCACAAGTTCAGCAGTGTCATTTTATCAGGATACATGTAGTTTTTGTGGGGCAAGTGAATTTGAATGTAAAGAATTTGTATTTAGATTTAAGACCATTAAGGGAATTGTTCATGCAAAAAATTAAAACTGTTTTCATACCCTCATGTCATTACTAACTGGGGATGCACCGAATCCAGGATTCGGATTCGGCCGAATATTGGGCTTTTTAACGGGGTTCGGTTTCTGCCGAACCTCAGAATTTTTTTCCACCGAACCGAACCCTAGGCTTGCACTACGCGCGCTACGTCGAAGTCACCGATCAGTGAATGACATCAAAGTACCGCGTGAACGAATAGAGAGCAGACGGCTCCTTATGATTTTGAATTGCTCTCGCGGTACTTTGATGTCATAAACTGATCTGTCTGTGCAGCGCCGGTTCAAGTCGAACAAGCTTGTAGTGTAACGCGTTGTGTCAGGAAGAAAAATAGGGATAGCTCACAGCTAAAGTTATTGCAGAGGCCAGACAGACTCACGGAGGCGATTGGCATCTCACAACTCGCACTTTATTCCACAATCTAACTTGTGTAACTGTCTGTCACACGTTCTACCGTCCACAGCGTTACTTAACAAAATAAGGAAAAAATGAGCATCAAACAGAAATAATCCGCACACATGGGCATGGCGCACGGCACATACAATACGGACTGCAGACAGTTCAACAGGGGAGCGCGCAGTTCTTTAAATGGGGCACACCTTATTTCCACTCGTTACAGTAGGTGGACCGTTCGAATGCAGTAGGCTGTGAAAATGGAACTCGTGAGCAGAAAAAGTGTTGTTTGGCAGTAGGCTACTTTCAGTGAAAAGAAGGCAATTCAAGTCGAGCTTGATGTTCAATTTGCAATGCCGATTTGTCTCATGGTGGCAAGGACTCTAAACAATAGGCTACACAACATCGCCGCTGTTAAAATGCATAATGTTGCTTATTCTTTTTTTTTACAGTTATAAAAGTAAAAGTAGTGTTTATTATTTACAGTAATAAAATAAAATGAAAAATCCACTTTGTTTACTTCATTAATGTGTTTACTGTGTTAATGGACTGAGGATGAGAGTTGGATTCGGTATTCGGTTTCGGATTCGGCAGAATCTTAACCAGTGGATTCGGTATTCGGCCGAACCCCACAAATCTGGATTCGGTGCATCCCTATTACTAACCTATATGACTTTAGTAGAAATATTTTCTTTAAATCATGGAACAGACAAAAATGATCTTAATAAAAAATTATTAGTGAAATTTAACTGAAAATTTGAATTAAATTACATTTCTGGTGAACCATTCTTTTAAGCACAGTCAGGGAGTAAAATATTGTTTATTTCATAGATTATAGCTGAGACAATCATATGTCAGCCACTGCTGCCATTGAACTATTAAGGCATTCCTGAATGCCAGAGACAACAAACAAACCATTGATTACTTTTCTGAATATTGGGTGGTATGTCCCCACATTGTGCGCCATATTGTGCTCAAATGTCCCAAGTACTCCTCGCTGCAGACTGTAGCGTGGTGATGTCAGGTATGTCTGTCACGTATGTGTTACCACACATGCGCCAGATCACGGTGACAGCGCATGTGCGTTACGCGGTGACGTCACAAGTCTTTAAAACGCATGTGCAAATTTGACATATTTAAAAAAAATGTTAATGTATTAAAAAAAACTCTGAAGTAATAATGAAAGCAGCAAAAAGGAGTACAGCGCATATCCATAGTTTTAACTAATAAACTTATAAGGAATTTCAAAGTATATATTGTGTATTATCTGTGTAGTATTTTATTTAAAGTTTATTTTCACATTCTGTTGCACTTCACTGTGTAAATTACTGTAAACATTAATGCCACCTTATATTTCTTATTTTAATCATTCCTCTGTAATTGTTTATTTTTGTGCATTATAAAACATTTATTCAAATAAAGTAGTTTGAAGTTAAACCAACTACATACAGTACATTGTCAATCTCTGTATCCCATATTATGCATGCCAACTCAAAAAACCAACTCATAACAGTGATAACCTTTATTTCAAAACAAAGATGACAATTGTGTAAAAGAAATATGTACACATACAGATAATCACATGCATACCTGTACACACACACACACACACACACTACTCTGCTTGAAATTCCCCTCCATTGAAAAAACAAATCAACTGAGCAATAGCCCTCAACCTCCTTATCGGAATAAAATCCATGCAGGACTCCCTTTCTGCCATCACCTGCTGACACAGGTGTGCAGTCCTTGTATATTGCAGTGCAAGCACAGAGTCAACGAGTACGGCACCCGGAACTCTTGCTTATATTGTCTGGAAAATGCACTGCAGTTCACAACACCCTAATTTAGATAAAATACAGAACAAACAATATTGAATCATTTTGAAGAAAGGCATTAACATAGTACAGAGTCATACAAGGAATTTCTTTTTAAAATATTTTTAACATATTACAGGAAGATGTTAAAGATATGTTTGAGTGTTATTGGCTTTGTCTGTAAAGTACCTAAGATACCTGCCATTGTTGTTTTGTATGGTTTAGCGGGCTATGTGACGTCAGAGCTCGTAACTGGGAGTACATCGATCTAGTACGAGTTCACGGGTTTGACTGCCGTTCCAGTGCACTTTCACGGGTATAAGGTTGGAAAAACATGGGTTACAGGTTGCCTGGAACGCGGCATTAAAACAGCATAAATAATGCTTATTGACTTACTGCCATCGAATCTATCGCCGGAAGTGATTGAAACGAACTGCGCGTGGTAACCTATTTTTTTTTACAGTCTATGGTGGTAACACATACATACGCGACGTACATACATTAATGAATACGTGACGTCACCGCGCTACAGTCTGGAGCGAGGGGTGTCTCAAAATGTCCTCTCAGTTTAACATGCCACTGGAGAAAGTTGTTTGTACTTTCATTCATGCAACTTAATGCAGTTATAACAGCAGGGGTCTGAGTCAGAGTTGTCCTTGCCCTCTGAAACTGTGGGCTGAATTCAATAGTGTGCTGTCACTGTGTGTAGAAACCTCTATAGATGAGAATCAATGTAGGTTTCCAGAGTCCAGACCTTGCAGAGGTTTGTCATTGTCACTCACATGGCACATTATTTTATCTGCTGCAGGCTGTGATGCATACAAACTCTTTATTTTATTTATCTGTCAGTTTACATCCGTTTAGCATGTTGTCCTCTGGGAAAATATGGGCATGAGTGGGCATGTTATTGGGCGAATGCAGCTGAGGTTGCTGTGATGTTTTTTTTTTCTGTGCTGGTGTGATAATCATTGTTGTTTTATTCCATTTAAGTGGTGTAGTTTTGTTAGGTCTATCTCTTTAACACGAACTCTTTAACACGGCAATAAAAGCTGTGCTGCTCACTTCCTGTGTACTTTAGAAACTGGGCCTCTTCAGGTGCTCTCTTGAGCGCAAACAAACAGCAAATTGTCACCCACGCAACATTCCCACCTCCAGACGTGTCATGCCATCCTGTTTCACAGACTGTCCCTCTCCCGGACATGTCCCACAGCTGTTCAGTAGCTTAGCAACTCACCATCCAGTTGGAGAGCATTCCCATTATCTATCCATCGCTGCCGTATTTATTAGTCACCACCTTCACGGAAGCTCCGCCCTCCGTACACGGGATCCAGGTGAAGCAAAAGAGGGGGATGTGGTTGACGTAAACCAAGCAAGGTTGCGCTTCTTATTGAAGAACAAGCAGTGCTTGTAACCGTCCCGAGCACACTGTTGCTGGTGAGTATCCCGGTCACACCAAGGGCAGAGATGAGATTGATTTCAGAGCTGCTTGTTATTACAGTTGCTAGATCAGGTGCAGATTAGTAAACAGCAGTTAAATACCGTGCATAACTGTCTGCTTGTGACGTCCACTGTAATCTGCCTGTGGAGGTTGTCGATCACACTCATTTAGCCTGGAGGGAATATTGTCTAATATGCTGTAAATTGAGATTCTGTGTACTTGAAGACAGAATTGTTTACAGAATTGCCTTTGAATGCCTCATTTACTTATGTTTTGTGTGCTTCATGTAAAGAGAGACTGTGCTAAACATTTAGCTTGAAAGCTCTAGATAGTGATGTGAACGCGCACGTAATCTTGTGACCGTACTTTGTTAAACTAGTTATTTGTAGATGTTGTGGGCAGCTTCTTTCATCATTGCTGCCATGACAAGTTTCCTGTTAGGTGACGTCAATGCAAATGTACATCGTTCTGCCCCACTCAAGGTTTTTTTCCTTGAAAAAAACCCTGTTTTTCTCTGAGTGTGCAGAGCTTATGGTTGAAATCTCATTTTGTGTGTAAAGACCTGTTCTATAGTGCTATTTTGCATACTGCCTTGGCATAGTTTAGGATATCTGCTCACAATACGGCTTAGTGGCCCTATTGTGGTTGGTTAGGGCCTGACAGTTATTTGCCTATACACTAGCAGACTTTTCAACAGTAAACTCTTGTCAGGGGTGGAGTTGATGGGAAATTCCAGTAAATTCCATTGCTGACCGTAGTGTAGAGGTCTGTGTGCTCATCCGGAGGTCATGGCTTCCTCCCTCTGTTGACCTGTCTAATAATACGTGAGTTAAAATTTGTTGTTTGCTGTTAGACCTCTCTGGAATGGACACATTCTCTACCAACTCGTTCCATACTAAACAAATGCAAATATATAGATAGATTTAAAAGTTTGGCATCAGTGTTGTTTTTTTTTGTGTGTAAGAAATTCATATTTTTTTAAGGCAGGAAGCATTAAATTGATAAAAGGTGATGTTACAAAAAATTATATTTAAAATAAATGCTGTTCTTTTGAACTTTCTCTTCATCAAAGAATTCTGAAGAAGATGTCACATTTTCATTGATAATAAGAAATGTTAATTGAGCAGCAAATCAGCATTTTAGAATGACTTCTGACGGATCATGTGGAGTAGTGGAATAATGATGCTGAAAATGATTTGAAAGTTTTACTGTATTTGAATCAAATAAATGCAGACGTGGTGAGCTAAAAATACTCACCACTTTCAAAATCATTAAAAATCTCCCAATCTCAAACTTTCTTTTGTATGTTTTTAGCTTAATTTAATTTTTTACATATAAAATAAAAAATAGTACAAAAATTAAGTACTATTACTACTACTATTACTACTACTACTACTACTACTACTACTACTACTAATAATAATAATAATAATAATATAGCTGCAAGCAGCCATTACGGGCCCAAGCGCAAAAGAAGACGACAAGACATGCCAACATGGCTGGGAGTTTCAGACCAACTGCAGCAAGGAGCAGTTAAAGACATTTTAAGAGGATTTTAGGAAAATGGCTGAAAAATCATAGGACTATATAAAGTAACTTATAAGATGATTTAATGGTTTATCACTTTCGACCTATAGGTGGCGCAGTTACGAAATCGATGTGATGTGGTCAGAGTGAGGTGACAATGACACATACAAAGTTTGGTTTCAAAATGTCATGGCATTGCAGAGATAAAGCCTGAATAGTCATTTTGGCAGCATGCGTCAACTTTGATGCTGCGGTATACGAAAACGGTTTCGTCTATCAACACGAAATCCATAAATTTTAGTCGGCACGGTCTGGAGAAGATACGATTCGATTTTGGTGAAAATCGGACAAACGGTCTAGGAGGAGTTCGAAAAAGTAGGTATTTAGTGAAAATCAAGATGGCGGACAGGAAGTTTGGCTGACTTTGGCAAAATTGGTATCTTTGTTTTCGGCATAACCCAAGGAATCAATTAAGACCAGAGTCATTACAATAGGCAAATTCATTCAAAAGTTATTAGCATTTTTGTATATTTAATTATAACTTTTGACCAAAAGGTGGCGCTGTCTCAAAATCTTTTGAGTACCTTCAGGGGATGGTGCTGGTGGCAAATTCTGAGTTTCATAATGTTACAGCAATGCATTTGTTAAGTATAGCATTTTACATCACAAAACTGTATTGAAGTCAATGGGAATTTCATGTTTTGTTCTATTATAGCGCCACCAAGAGGCAAAATCCCACAATTTTTTTCATGTGTCCTCGGAATGAGGTCATACATGTGTGTGCCAAATTTGGTGAAAATATCTCAATTCACTTTGGAGTTATAGACATTTATATGAAAAAATAAGTCAAAAATGACTGACACATGACTTTGATTGAATTTTACTACCCCTTACTATCAATATTTTGGCATTTGGGCATTGGCATATGGTTTACCAGCTATGATTTCAAACTTCTGACGGTGGTTTCGTCTCGATCGGACTAACGGTTTAGAAGATATCGGCAAATGTTTTTTAAGCGCTAAATCACAACGCTACACAAACCGTGTGGCAAAACGTAGCATGTTTGGTATCTGTGGACTCGGCAAGGATTCAGGAACCTAACGAGATGACTCCCGTGAAAATAAGTCAACCACACCCAGAGTTATAAGCATTTGAAAAATAAAATTGACCACTAGGTGGAGCTGTTTCGAAACTTCAGGGCATCGTACTGATGACCCATACCGAGTTTCGTAACAATTTGTTCATGCGTTCAGAAAATACAGCATTTTAGCACATAATTCAAAATGGCCGACAGCCAAAATGGCCGATCTGGGAAAATTGGATATCGCTCGACTCGACATGACGCTCTGAATCTAACGAGACTACTTTTATGATTTTTGGACAAACCGTTCAGAAGTTATAAGCAAAAATAGCCATTTTCTGTATCTCCGGATCAGTAGGTGGCGCTGCGCCGAAACGCAGCATGTAGCCTCAGGTCATGCTTGTGATGACATGTATCAAGTTTGGTCTTAATACGATAAAGCGTTGCGGAGATACAGCCTTACGTCTGTTTTTTTAAGCGCTACGTAAAATTAGTTTACGCGTTTATCGAAATCGGTTAAGCGAATCAACTTGAATTCCATAACTTTTTGTCCCCACTGCCTGAAGATGATCTGGTGCCATTTTGGTGAAAATCGGACAAACCGTCTAGGACGAGTTCGAAAAAGTAGGTTTTTTGAACAATTCAAAATGGCGGACATATTTTTATGACGGAAAATGACGTCATAGGGTGCAATCGAATCGTCATGAGCTCAGGAATCAGAGGAAAAAAATCAGAGGAATTTTGTTGATAGGCCTCACGGTTCAAAAGTTATTAGCATAATAAAAGTGAAAATTTGGACAGGTGGTGGCGCTAGAGGCAATGAGTTAGAGACACCAAAATTGGTGTATTTAATGTTGGGACGGTCCTCTATCAGAATGTCAAACAAAACAACTTTCCCGCAAACGGTTCTATGGGCTGCCATAGACGCCCAGTCGGAAGAAGAAGAATAAGAACCGGAACAGATACAATAGGTGCCTCCGCACCTTCGGTGCTTGGCCCCTAAATATAAGCTAATAAATCAAGGCATAGTGCAACATGACATGATCTTTACTCGGGAATTAAGAACTTTACATGTGCAATTATTATTGGAGTGTATATCTCTGATTACATAATTAGCATTTTTAATTAATCCCCTCAATAATCGCCAACAGATCAAGCAAATTTGTTGAATAATAACTCACTTTACCGGAGCAAGTGGCAAATTTAGGTTTGTGTTCACAGTAACAAATTCTGCATTTTGTCTGTATCCTTTTATGCATTAAGGAAAAGATTCAAATGTATTTTAAATGTAATGAAAGCCCTTGTTTCTCCCTAGCACCTTTATTTTCATTTCAGTTGTAGTGCGAGAGGAACTATCATAGCCTGTGTAGGGGGTTGGTCTTCAAATATTGTCTTTGGAAATGGGAGATTCACTGGAGTTTCAAAGGTTGAGAACCACTACTAAAGCGACTGCTCTATATGAATTGCTAGAAGCTTCATAATTTCTTACAAAGTGATCTAAAAGTTTGGTAATATCTTTCTGTTTTAATACATACATTTTTGGAGTTCACATATTATGGTAGTTACGAGTTACACCAAGCCATTTAAAATACCATATCCCCCACAAATCATGGTCATACTTTGAAAGTTTCTTCCTCCTGTTGGGATGTACTACCTGTGTCATTTCTGCTGATGTTTACGTGGAACGAATGAGAGCTGAAGCAAACGATCACCCATACATGAGTACCTCAGCACACAATCAGCGCTGTATAATTGGCCCTGGTTTTCAAACACTCAGTGGCCTCGTTTTCGGTTTATGGGGCATGCTGAGTCTGACAGCAGAAAGCTATAATTGCAGTGATGTAATCTATCCGAAGGTACTGTACACAGGGGCCCATTCTCATCTGGCATCTCTCGAGGGAGCCGTCGGTACAGTGTTGCCATGGCAGAGTCGCCTGGGAGTGTCCCGGAAAGCCAATTTGCTACTACTTCGGTGCTTAAAATTATTACATAATATGCTTTATGGCTCATAAGGAACATCTTTCGTGGTCATCCCGCTCTTCTTCCTCACTTTGTGTGGGCTGTAATGGCCCAAGGGAGAGCGATGACAGTGGGGGAGGGCGTGCGATTATGCATTCAGTGCCATTTCCCACTGTGATTACTGGATGCTTGACCCTTCACAGGCCGTTTGTGTTAACATGCAGCGCTCTGGTGCTCAGTGCATTAGTTAACAGATCCCACAACCGAGTCCTGCACGAACCTCTAGTGGCCTGGCCAAACGGTCTGCCGGCAGAGCAGGTTTGTAATATATTCCTGGACAGGGGGGATCTGTCAGATAGGGCTAACAAAGGCTGAACGTGACCTGCAGCATCAACAGTGAACTATCACATTACTGTCGCAAATGGGAGCTGCAGCCTGCGGCCGCTGAGGGTTGTTTTTCAGTGATGGTGATTATCAGGGATACTCAACGATAAAGTCAAAGGGCTTAAAACACAGTCGTTTAAAATTGTATATGAATAATTAACATCTATAATTTTTGCACATAATGCCTTGCATTTTAAATGAATACAGGAGTGAGAGGCGCAGTGGAGCTTGAATACAGAATGTTATAGCTGTATATATTCAGATGCAGGAGAACAGAATACAGGCTTTACATCTCATGTTTCAATAGTAAAATAACTAATTGCCGATCTGAGTCATTCAGTGTTGGGTTGTCAAGTGGTTCCCTCAGGGTCTTACATCCACTGCTGTGTACACTATAGAGATTTAGTTACCTTAGATCTGTGTCAATATCACAGGCCAGCTATCACAGGGAATTGCAATATTTTTGTAGCAGTGGAAAATTCTCAAAAGGAAGGGTATTGGGTATCTGTTTTGTGATGAATCACACAACATCGTCTTAGTGATAGCTTTATATGGACCTGGTAACACTGGAGATTAGGGATGCACTGATATGAAAATTTTGGCCGATGCCGATAATTCTTTATATTTGAAAACCTATATATTGGCTGATAAATCTCATCCAAGTTTTTATATAATTTTTGAGAGCCTGATTACAAAAAGTCTCACCATTAAAATCCATGTCCCAAGCACACAATTATAATGTTCTCATTACAATTGTATGTCGCCTACAGTATATGACAGACTTGTGCTGCACATGTTGCACTTAACTGTATTTTCCTTTTTGAAGTGATTCCAATCATATTTCAAACAATTCAAAACCATCCGTGTGAACTGTGCATCTGAAGTGTCTCAGCTGAAGGAAATAATCCATTATTTATCGGCTTTACAATAAATCGGCCAACTTTTCTTATCGGGCCAATAACGATAACATTAAATATGAACTTATATTGACTGATACCGATATGGTGGCCGATATACCGCGCATCCCTACTGGAGATTATGGACAAATAATAATAATGTGACCATTTGGGGTAATTTTGTGTTGAGGGCTGCTTATAATATAGATCCCATGTAAGATTTATTTGCATGATATGCTGATTAATAGCACATAATTACATATCAATATTTGCTAAAAAAAATATAAATGATTCAAATGTGAGTAAATACATTGAATAAGCATGACAAAAATTCCTTTAAAAGTCAATATATTTTTTCACTACACTATTGAGCCAAAACAATTCACGATAACTATCCTATCGCTAAATCTTGTAAAAAATAATGGCACATTTTTTACTTTATTTTGCGTGTTCTATTTATGGGCCAATGAATGGCCAATGCTATTTGCACTATTTTTGTTTTTGGTTCATGTACACGCAGACAATCGGCATGTTTTTATTTTTTTAAGGGAACATAAAAAGGAACATATTTCAGTTTTAAAAAGTAAAGGTTCTCGCACTTTCTGCCTTCCCAGTGTCCCACCGTCAGCATGTCCTCGGAAGCGTCATCTCCTGTGAAGTCCACCACCCCTCCTCTGTCCCCGCTGTCGCCGATCTCTCCGGTGTCCCCCAGCTCTCTTCGTCTGCCCGCATGTCACCACAGAGACCGGTCGCCCTCCCCCATGAGGGGCTACCTGATTCCCAGTCCCCTGCCCACCCGCCGCAACCGCACCTGCTCAGCGTGAGTACAGCAGCACATCATCTACAGACACATCCACTGTTTTAACCTATTCATTTCTTATGTTCATATGTATGTACCTATTAGTTTAGTCTAATTCTGCTCCCGGAGGGCCACTGTCCTGCAGAGTTAAACACACCTGAACCAGCTAATCAAGCTCTTACTAGGCATAGAAACTTCCAGGCAGGTGTGTTGAGGCAAGTTGCAGTTAAACGCTACAGGACAGTGGCCCTCCAGGATTGTGTTTGGACACCCCTACTATACACACTACATATCAAAAGTTTCGGGTTAGTAAGAAGAATATTATTATTATTTTTATTATTATTTTTACTTTTTGAAGGGTGTCTCTAATGGTCACCAAATAAAAACAGTAATATTGAAAAAACACATATTTTAATTAAGTAGTTTCTATTTGAAAAGGTCATTTGCTTCTGTGATGGTAAAGCTGAATTTTCAGCATCATTACTCCAGTCTTCAGTGTCACATGATCCTTCATTCTAATATGATGATTTGCTGCTCAAGAAACATATCCATTAGTATCAATGTTAGATTTTTTTCAGGATTCTTTGATGAATAGAAATGGTAATTTTTTGATAATGTAATGCATTTTTGCTGAACAAGTATAGAGTAATATTTTTGTCCCTTTACCCTGACAGTCAAGCGCGTGCAGCTGAGGGCCCGGTCTTCAGTGGGGTCTGCAAGTGCTTTTCACGTTCCAAAGGACACGGTTTCATCACGCCATCAGATGGAGGCAATGACATCTTTGTGCACATATCTGAGTGAGTTCACTGGGCAAACATCTTCAGCCGAGTCCTACGTCAAAGCCAACACACATTCCACCACAAACCTAGTCTGAAATCTGAAATCACATGTATCGACAACACCATGATTATCAGTGACGTAGATGCAAACACAAATCATCATTAATATGCAGCCCAAATTAAAGTTCATAAATGTTAGCACTCCCAGTGTGTTTGTAGATGTATTTGAACTGATCATGAGGGAAGGGCTGGAGTGTGTGAAAGGTTTTTGCGTCAGGTCTATGTTAAGTACTTGAGTGTGAGAGATAAGAGCGCTTGAC
This sequence comes from Gila orcuttii, assembly GCA_026230005.1. Taxonomy (NCBI): domain Eukaryota; kingdom Metazoa; phylum Chordata; class Actinopteri; order Cypriniformes; family Leuciscidae; genus Gila; species Gila orcuttii. Next base: position 30,412,671 of record JAPDVR010000003.1, read on the forward strand.
TGGCTTCTTTCAGATTAAATGTGTTTGACCAGTGGAAAAATGGATAGACTTGCCAGCTGCCCGCCGTTTAAACATTCAGTACATCAAATTATTTTATGATTCACAGAATGAGCATTTGCACCCTTTTGAAATTTTCTTGTTCTCAAGACTTGTTTGTTTATTGTTCAACTACATAAAATTACATTGTAAGTTAACTTAAAAATGATAAGTGATTTATAATTATATAAGAATAATCATTTGTAAAATGGGATCCATTTGTTTGTCGAATCTGAAATGCAGTGTTTTCCATTTGATGCACTTTTTAAATGTGTTTTTGTCTAAATCCAGTACACACACGGGCACACATGCATGCACACGCACGTACGTTTTGTTGATGATCTCCATTCTTCCAACAGCATTGAGGGTGAATATGTGCCTGTGGAAGGAGATGAAGTGAGCTACAAGATCTGCTCTATTCCACCCAAACATGCAAAGATCCAGGCCGTTGAGGTGACCATCACTCATTTAGCACCAGGCACAAAACATGAGACCTGGACAGGAGCAGTGTTTGAATCATGAGGTCCTTGAGAACAGCAGCTCTCTGAATCTGAACTGTTAGATAATGATGTCGAAAAGGGTTTCTGTTTATTTTCTGGAGGTTTCGGGGAAAGGGAACAGGGCTGAATGAATGCCTTTAAGTGCTGTGTGTGACGTGATGGCAAATCTTGCTTATTTTTTTCTTTATTTGGGTTCAGGAAGGGAGTTTGTTTGAAATGATCTTGATTATTTGGTTTGTGTTTAATTATGTGGCATGAACCATAGTCGGTTATACTTTCATTAACCATCTGTGAATTGCTGACTGATTTGATTACTCGTAAGAACTGATTACACACTCTTAACAGGAAGCCTTAACACAAATCTAATGTAGATATCCTTTTTTTTTTATTTGCTGAAAAAACATGTTCACTGTGTATGTATACATTATTGTGAAAATAAATCATTTTGATCATTATGTGCATGTGTGTTTCTTGGTCATTTTGCTTCAAAGACAGGCAAGAATAAAAAAATATTCAAATAGTCAGATTTATTTTATAACTTCCTCAGACATTAAGGTTTTATGTAGAAATTACCTCAATAGTTTTATCTAATTTTGCTACATATAACAGTTTAAACCATTTCCATTTTTTAATTTTTTTTTTGTAATTGTTAATATGAGTATCAATAATACACATTTCACAATTAAATACTGACTTTGCCGAGTACAGACAGACAAAGCTTCCACATTTCGAGTCACTGCCACCGCCTGTCCACAACATTAAAAGGAACATTTAAAAGGCATCCAAAACAACATTTCTACATTACACTGACATGGGACACAATATCACGAAGGAATAACTCTGTGTGTTAGAGAGGGTGTGATTTTATACATCTTTAAGTAAATGTCAGTTAAATAAGGAAATCGATTATGATGCAGCTGTAAACAACATAGAAACGTGGTTAGTCTTCACTAATAAAGCTTACACAATGAGCATTGCATAATCTCACTACATTAAGTACATTTTGGGGTTTAAGTATTTAAAAAGGAAAGGACGATTGAAACACCAAGCTGAAGGGATGTTCACTCTTTCAGCTTGGAGCAACTGGAACAGGAGAATCACCCCAAAGATGATGAGCGTATACAGGCTGTGATGGCCATTAAGTGAAGATGATCTTGTAGACGTTATCCATACCTTTTCTTACATGGCCTGTGATGAGGAACATGAGGGGATCATGTTCACCTGAGCAGAGGATGGACGCTAAGCTGAGCGGCCCCAAGCTTGTGCTTTTAAAACATGCTTCCTGATGGATTTCTATTGTTAGATCAGGTAGAAGTTTGGCTGTGAAAATACAAACGCGTCTTTCATTGTCAATAATAAAATTGTTAATGCTGTAAGAATTTGCAGTTCTGTAGCAAATATCAGCCCTCACATTACCACACCAGGTTGTGCTTTAAATGTTTTGTGCTGGCAACATTCTGTTCATATCTCACTAGGATTCAAATCAGAGGCTTTGCATCACAGTAAAGCATACACCTCAATAAAGGGACTTTCTGATTGCTTGAAGGTTATTGGTTCAAGAGACGCCCTGTTAAAATGGGAACACAGGTTCTACAGTTCTCTGCAACTTCTCACTTTTTCCAGCTTTCCATCGGCTCTATCCAGCTCCTCAAGACGCAATCAGTCCAACAATGGTTCCAAGACCTCTCTTTCACACATGCTTTTAATTCAGAGAGGACCATAATATTCAGGTGCTCTGTAAATTCAATCTATCATCATGCAAAATTACAAACTAGACATTTCCAGTGCAACCATTTCTTTGTAGATACTAAAATAGTTAATATTTTATCTTCATAAAGCCAGTAGTAACTACTTTCAGGTACGTTTAGTGTCATACATAGTGACTACTCATCTTTTCATGTTAACTTCCAAATGCTTAGACCTGGACTCTTTTTCTTTGACATAAAAAGGGTTATAAGAAATATTGCAATAAGAAATCCTGTACCATATCTGAGGTCTCTATATTGCTTTAAGTAACTTTAATGATCCTACAGTTCACAAACTAAGTTGCAACATCAGCAAGAGAGATTTACTTCAATTCAGGATCATTCACTCAAATTATATATTAGAGGCATTACTAATGGGATAATTCCTGTATACTGCTTCAGATCTTCAATCTGTCCACCCTTAGTTCAAAAAAAAGAAAAGATCAGCTAAATAAAAAGAAATAGAAAACAGATTTTTATCCTTCCTAATTAGAAATGGCAGGATGAGCGTGGACGGAAAGAGAGAGAGAGGGTGATCAATTAATTGTGACAGGCTGGTATAAACCCTTGAGTGGGATTGGACCCTATATGTTTCATAATCAAGGCTGACCTGGCAGCCAGAACTCTATTTATGCTCAGTCAGAACGTCATTCAGGATGTTCAGGAGCTGATGGACATGGTACTCCTTGAAGACCAGAGACGGACGGAAACGGATGGACCTTTCACCACAGGAACCCAAAAACGCACCTGGTGAGATAAACAGAAGTTTTTATTTTATTTTAGAGAACATAGTATCCCATAAAGGATATCTTGTGCGGACAGGGTCTAAAATTAACACTATTTGTTACTACTATTAATATTATTACTACACTACAAATATAATTATTGCAAATTGCATATTATATAATTACCTGACAATGACCTGAGCTTTGTCACTAGCTATGTTTCCATCCAAAATTGCGAATTTAATTTTTGCGCAAAATTGTAAAAATCGCTTAAAACATTTGCGAATAAAGCAACGTTTCCATCCCATGCGTTCAAGAGAACAAAATCATCACTTCCAGGGAAATTGGCGCTAAATATCTGTAATAAAAACGGAAGTTGCTGTAATCGGGGAAGGAACTGTGGCTTTTTTCCCCTACATTGTAAATTAACTGCATCTCAGAGCACACAGATGAAACACAATAACTAATTTATGAATAAACTATAAAATAATCAAATTGTCATAAGAGCAAAAAACATCGATTTTAAACCTTGTGTGTGATGGGTAAGGGGACCACAGCTTACCTTTGTTCCTGGCCTTCATCATGATACTGTTGCGTGTGGCATCATCGCAGGCGTCTATGGCACAGAATATACCCTGGCCACGGGCTCTACTCAGGATACGAGGGTACTGGGTCTACGTGAAGAGAAGCAGCGAGGCATTAAAACAAATCCACAGCTCACGATGTGGACAGTATCAAATCCACAGCTTCAAAACAAGCACTCATTACGTTGCCAAAATCGATTACAGGCTCAGGTTTTCTCTCCGGCAGCAGGAGTTATGAGGCCAGCCCTCGGATAAGCAATGAACGTCATGATAAAGCCATTAACAGTTTTAAAGCCTTTCGTGATGAGCTGTGGCGTCTGTGAGGAATCAGTCATGTAAGGATATAAATGAAGATGACTGTACCTGCAGTGTGTAAAGGCCCTGCAAAAGAGCCTTCCCTGAGCGCGTCACCTCTTCCAGAAGGTTCTCTCTTCTGATCACATTAAGCACCTCTAATAAGAACAGATTCTTTGAGGGGTCTCCCATCCAGGTGTTGAAGATTCTGTAGGGCTGAGGTGCATACAGTCTTGTCAGTTTAAATGGTTCTTACATGCAAGTCTTCTTTAAGACGTCACGCAACCAAACATTTATTTTGAGGGCATTCATAGGCAAATATACTCTTAAACGTTTTTTTTTTTTTTTCCTCCAGGGAAAAAGAACAAAAAAGGCTATTTGATATTTTAATAGAAGGGATGAACCCTTCAGTATGTCCCGCCTCAAATTCTGTTTTTAATGCGTCAACACAAGAGATAAATCGTGCCAAGAAATTTTAAGTAGACCAAAAATTTAAATTTTGTAGTAATAATAATACATTTATTAATAAATATAAGAAATAATTTTCACCATTTAAATTGCACCGTTATAATTATTATAGTGACAACAACAAATATTATTCAAAATAATTAATACTCTCATCTCTCCCTATGTGCACTGGTCACTTTAATTTTTTCGTTAATTTCCGTTTCACATTGCACTTTCTGTTTGTACTGTTTTTTCGCTAAATGTCTCTTTTAATCCACTGCTCAATGTCTAAAGTTTTTATGTAAAGTATTTATGAAAAGTATATGTTTATATAGGTTACGTAGTTATATGTACGGTTATATAGGATATAGGTTACGTTTTTTTGTGGCTTAGAATGTAGATAAAACTGCACCATTGGAGGTGACTTTACAGAAAGAAACAGTAGGGGGCATGATTGGTCAGTTCCATACAGCTATGAATCTCATCCAAGGACACCCGATCATTTAGACAAACAAAGACTGGGAAACTGACAGAACAATCATCTGATACTAAAACACATTATAACTCCATTCATAAACAATGACTTATAAACAAAAACGATAAAGCAGCCAACTGGGAACAATTACTAAGAATGGGATTGATGATTTTGCAAGGGGGACGTTTGGGGAAACGTTGACAGCCCTTACTTTGTCTGCTTGCAGTTCATCCCTGTGATAGAATCCTCCTGTCAGCATCTTCTTGCTGAAGGAAACAACATCAGCAGGGTCGTCCAGACCCCAATGCTCATGGGCCCAGAACTTGCCTGTTGCTCCTCCACCTGTCTGCACCTCATCCACGTGGAAAGCACAGCCATGCTGAAAGATCCAGACACAGATAAACATCTGTTAGGTCACTCTCTGACAAACCCCATCTTGTCAGCCTGCATAAAACCGCATACAACACCCGCTGGACACAGCCGTTGCGCTTTGCTACGCTTCATTTGAAGAGAACACTTCCCGAGTTTTTCAGGGAGAGCGTGGACTTCATCACAATTACTCAAAGGGCCTCTTTTCTCTGCATAAAGCAGCCTTATTAAATCATTCCCTTTTGTGTTCTGCCTTATCTCGTTCATAAGGACTCGATTTAGAGCAGATAAAAAGAACTTTGTGCAGAGTCGTGAGTGCCTTTTTTATTAGTGTTCAAAGAGTCTCATTTTAGCTATTTATAAAATGGAGTGTCTATCTGAAACGACTTCAAAGCACAGATCCAGTAAAAAAAGATGACTATGGAGGAAAGCTTAGCATTTTAGAACAGGTAGCTTGGAAATAACGTTTCACCTTGCGTGCAATATTTCGCAATTTGATGAAGAAATCAGGTGAGGCGTGGTTGTCCCCTCCCTCTGCCTGGATGGGCTCGATAACAATGCCAGCAACTGGTTTGCCCTTCTGCCTCCACTTCACGATGAGATCCTCAACCTGACACACAGAAGTTTAAAACTTATTCAGTGCTTTACTTACCTTTATCTTACTTGCATGTTAAGAACTAGATAACACTGTCTGTGCATTGTAAGATAACGATTACCAATTAACTAGATAACGATTAAACTATGCTGCACTCCAAAAGTGTATGCAAGATATTCCTAATGGATATTTAGTGTCAGATAGTTGACAAATTAGGTATTTCTGTAATATTCCTGGTTCAACACAAGTTAAGTTGAAAGCATTAAGCATCATGTTGATTAACAATATATACAGTATATATATATATATATATATATATATATATATATATATATATATATATATATATATTGACTCGTCCCACGTTTTCTGAAAGAAACGCAAAAAGCAAGGTAATGTTGAGAAACTAACAATAGAAGTAAATGGGGCCCATTCTTGAAGGGTTTAAAAGCAGAAATGTGAAGCTTATAATTTTATAAAATCACGTGCATTACTTAAAACGTGTCATCACATTTACCATTGCTCTGTGAAATGTTAGTGTGTGAAATCCAATAATTTCAATTGGAATCCATTTAATCAGAAATTTCTTGGTTGAAAGCGACTGTGTGAGCGGTGCATTGTGCATTACTACACTATTGGCAGTGGACAATGCAGCTTTCTGTTGGTCAACAAGCCGATTTTGCGTGAAAAACTTGGATATCTGTATCTGCTGCTTTGGAGAAATGCTTTGCCTTGTGCAAAATTCACAATCGTGTATATATTCCTATTGAAATGACTGAAAATCACCCACGGAATTTTGCTGAACAACCAAAACATAAAGCTGTTACAATACTCATTTATACAGTCGCTTTAAGGCTTTAGGGTTTACAGTGATCTGTTTTCATGCTGACAAACCTGTGAAATGGGATATAACTTTACACAACATTAAAATCATGTTAACATTGTTGTTTATGTCTTGTGGTAATACTATTGAAATAGCGAGTATTTTAAAATGAATGGATTGGCCCCAATCACTTTTATTGTAAGTACCTCAGTGTAACGTATATATTGGCTTTAATTTGTTGGGGAAACCCACAGATGCTGTTGATTGAGCTCAACTTGTACTGAACCCACAATATTCTTTTAATTTAGTGTGGAATTTTTTTTTCTGTAAACACATGAAGGAGAGATCTCGGACCTCCTCCAGGCAGCGGGCCTCTTCCTGGGCGTTCTCCCGTGCAAACTCCTCCAAAGGGTACTGGAGCTTAGGGAAGGGTGCGATAGGCCAGTCAAAGGCCGGTATATCCAACTTGTGAATGGCTTTGGAATGTGTTGTGGCCAGGCAACCTGTAATCCAACACCACACACATTAGGGGATGGATGTCCCAGTTAAAACAAAACAGCCAGGCATCTTTGTTTGTCAAATGAAGTCATATGATACAAATAGCTGCAAAGGCAAACAAATGTAATGCAAATACATGCAGGCCAGGTCAAATCCCTGAATCTGCTCAAAGTGTACTGAACTGAATCAGACACATCTTTCAATTATGTTCTCATAAATCAACAGACAATTTTCAAGCACTTACCCAGAGTTCTCCCATGGAAAGCTCCCATAAAAGACAAGATGCTCAAATCTGGGCATCCAGGACTCTGAGAGGGAGGAAAGAGAATAGTGTGTGTAAAAAGAACATTAAGATTTCAGGAGCCACAGTCATATGCATAATGTGTGTCTTTCACAGAGTCTATTCTCTAACCTGGTTGATCATGCAAGAGCTGATTTCCTCCGCAGATGGGTTGGTGTCTCCTCTCTCCTTATTCTAGAAACCATTAAAAAAGTATTAGATATCAGATGATTTAAGAGCTGTTCATGTGTATAGAGTAGTGCTGCCAACATATGTACATAGGTACATACATACATGAATATATATACATATATTTCTATTGATTGTATTATTTACATATAATGAACACAAGCACTGTCCAAGAGTCTATTTTAACAGCCCAGTTAATATGGAATTTACATAACAGTCAGGAATGTGTTTTTTTGTGTAATAAAATCATATTTTCTTATGATTACCTCACCTGTACCATTTGACAGCCCTAATATAAAGTAATCTGAATTAAATCAGTATCTCTAACAGATTTAAGCTTTCAAGCTTCTGTTATACTTTTGCCAGCAATAATACCAATGATATCAAAAATCATAATACTTATTACATTATAAAAAAATAAAAATTAGGAAAAAATATAGTGATATACAGTGATTTTTTCCTCCAACAATTTCAGAAAGACTTCTTCTGGGTATTATTATTGCCAAACTACAACCAATATCACATCTATATAAAGCAAATTTGTTTGTTTGCACTTTGTGTGAGTCGAGCAGGAGCAAAGTGAGGAAAGTCCACTCACTCTGTACCAGATAAACATGCTCTTGAAAGCATTCTCATTGGAGCAGGAACCACAGGCCATGGTTTGTACTCGCGTCATTCCGCTGGGGGCAATCTGATGTTGAAGAAAGAGTCATTCACAGCACTCCGCACTGGCACGTCTACAATAAACAGCAAGCCACTTCCGGCCAATGTGAAAAAGAGCGCAATCATTTATTAGGTTCATTGTGATGTCTGCAAAGGACGTTATCAAGATTAAGAAAATCCCAAAGGGTTTTTTACAACTGCCAGAAAACAATCTATTCTTCAAGTGAAAGGTCTAAACCTTGCTCAAAACACAGTCCTTACTCTCTACTTGTGAGCATTGTCAGCAATCATTTCTGAGACATATGCTGTTATTAGCTTTTGTGGAAGTTTGTGGAAACATTCATCTTTCAAGAAACACTTCACATGTGTTTCTTCAAATCCAACAACACTCACCGTCAGCAGGCTCTCGACCAGTTTGTCTGGAAAGTTCTCGGGTGGCAGAATACCAAGTGCCGGCCGGTTGACAAATGCACTCTGAAAACAAAAATTCACACAAAATAAGAAAAAGTAAATATTAAGTGTGTATACACTACTATTCATAAAGTGTATATAACTTGTGGACACGTGTGAATGGTAGCAATTTTGACATCATTACAGGAATAAATCACATTTAAAAATATTTAATGTTCTTTTAAATTGTAAAGATGTTTCACAATGTTACTGTTTACTGTACTCAAATTTACTTTTATTTATTTAAATGCAGCCTTGGTGAACATGAGACTTATTTCAAAAGTATCTGCTAAAAGTGAATTATAAAATAAATTAATTTTGTTTTACATCTTTAAAACTCTCATCTCGTTCCACTCATGCTGCACTGTTTGACTGTACATTGGATTAGATTTGCAGTGATCTATCTTTAAAGACACACATGCGCGCACATATGTGCAGCCCCACGTACGCACGTGCACTTCATAGTCTGATCAGGACTCACCACATTATTTGGATTGGTCATCACTTTCATTAAGGCTGGATGATTGTAACCTAAAAAAGAAGGTCAAAAACACTGTCAATCTATGCATTATACATGCAGTGAGATACCTGAAGATTTGAGACCGTGAAAACACACCAAAACAAACAGAAATTGAATTGAATGGTCACATTTTGTCACAATTGAAGCTGAAGGCAACAAAATGTATTTGCACACTAGTGAGTTGAGGTGGATAATTGATATAGCCTTCCTGTAGTTCAAACAGTAGAGCATTGGTGCTTGTAACGCCAAGTTCGATTCTCAGGCAAGAACTGAAAAGAATGTAAATGTGTTCTTTTGGATAGAAGCGTCTGCCAAATGCATAAATGTAAATATATAGTCGCTCTCTAAGACTACAGCTGTAGTGTGAACACACTCTGATACAACTACTCTTACACAAAGCACCCAAAAATATTAGGACACTTAAGACACAATTAAATATGTATGAATGTCATTGCAATACACAAAAATATCAAACCAGGTGGAAAATCATTGTAGAGCTTTTCTTGGTCCCAAAGTCATTTGTAGTGCAGATGCATGAAGTCAATTCCCCTCAAGAAAATGTTCAAATGTCTTTATTTTGAACAGCACATCTACTGCAATGGCGCCACCCCAATGGCCAGTATAAATTTTAGTAGCATCAGTTATGCAGTTCACAAATAAGTCAAAAATATTCTTTAGTAAAAGAAGACGGGGAATTATGTGTCGTGACGTGCTTTTTAAGTGCCAAATGGTTACAGTATACTGTTACAGCAGCTTTTTGATGTGTGTCTGCCACGTTTTGACAAGCAAGGATGCAAACAGCGCGCTTTTCGGCGCCTCCCGCTTTTTCACGTCAGTTTGGGTGACAAAGTCATCTGAAGTCATTCCATAGCTTAATGTGAGGGACAGAAGTCTATTTACATCATTAAAGTATACGGAAACTCGTTTTCCCTCCTCTGCGGCTGTCAATCATTCTCCATTCATATTCAAACAGCGCGCGCGCCTCTTGGATGCACGGTAAAACTCTCTCCAATATGATATATTCACATTATAATGCATGATCTGTAGATAAAAGGCTGTAGATTTGCATACAATTACTATTATTTATATTTATATATTTATTTATATTATATTAGTTATTATTTTGTTGGAGTTTGTTGCTGTTTTTAAACGACTCACTACCGTGTGCTTGTTAGATCACAGACATCACAAGGACTATGAATCGGCATCAAACGCACAATAACTGGAATTTAAAACTGAAACAAAGGAACAAATCGCACTAGGATTTGTGCGCTCGACATTTCTTCGCTTTGTGCCGTGAACTTTTAAATGCGCACTTGTGCAGCGCAGCACACTGTGACTCCATGTTGCTTCGAGCACATCATTCTGCACCCGCGATGCGCATACGCGCTTTGTTTTTCATGTTATCATGGGTTTGCGCACTGAAATATTATTAAAAGCCAATATATTTTGTTATACCTAGCCTGCTCAATACATTTAAAATAAGCATAATTTAATTGTATATTATTTCTTTGTAGTGTAGGCTATATATGCACTTCTGAATTCTTGACATTAATATATAAATATAAAATTGTGAAATGTATGATTGCCTGATTCAATTTTATAAGAGAACTAATAGTAATTTGTTTTTATTAACATATTTAGATTTTATAAAATTACTGTGCAGATTTTTTCAAGAATTACTTTTTGCTGCTGATTTATACACTCATTAAGTTTATTAAAAATCCATAATACATTTATGTAATATTTAAAGGTGTTAACTGTAATCTTAAGGTGATGATACACAGGGCAACTTTTTGAGCAATGTTGCTGGGCAATCTTGCCGAGTGATTGTTGCTTGGGCACTTTCCCATTGAAAGTAGGCAATACATTTCTATCTGGTTAATTTTGATCGGTCGTGGGCCCTGTGTTTCATCTGGTTGACCGTTGACGGCAACATTGCTCAAAAAGTTGCCCTGTGTATCATCACCTTTACACTGCAAAATAATAACTTAAAAAGGTTTAAATTCATCACAATTATGTAAGTATCTGGAACTTTGCCACTGGGTGAGGGCCCTTATATATATCATATCTATATAATATATATCATTATATATAATATTATATATATTAGTAGGGCCCTACTAATATCATTAGTAACATTAAATATAACACAATAAACCAAAGTATATCAGTAGGAGTTTCCTTAAGTCTTTCTGATAGTTTTCTACAGGCCGGTTTACTACAACAGTAGAATAAAATTCTGAAATTATGGTTTATAGTTTTGGTGTGCCACCCCAAGATTTTAAGTGGCCCAATCTGGCCACCCCTATGAAAAATTTCTGGAGGCGCCACTGATCTACTGTCTTTAAAAACTAACAAACTTAATTTTGTGAAATGTTTGAGAAGTAACTTAAATAATGGTTAAATATTTTTGCATTATGACATTTATTTGGTTAAGTGACTTGAGGTCCTGTGCACCTTGATGAGACAAACTGTATGTAGAGGTAGAGACAATTAATTGAGATTAATCAATCTTAATTAACAGATTAATAACAAAGTAACAGAATAGACTAATTTCGTTTGTTTCTTGAATAAAAAATCAGTTATGGTAGAGTGAGCCTGTAAATTCACTGTAATTTGTTTTTCTTACAACTTCACAACTTCAAATTTAGCAGTTAGGGCTGATCCAAAAAAAAGGGAAGAACTGTTATGTCTGCAGAACAAGTATGGAATTACATTTGTTTCTAAAAAAAAATTAACGTAACTTTATAAAACTGAACGTAACTTTTTCAGAAACTATCAAAAATATGCCATTACAAAAGAAGAAAAACACAATGAAAATGAAAAAAATGAACTCAGTCGCACAAATTTAACAGGCTCTTCAAATATGCTTCATTCTTTGTTAATGTTTTTCAAAGATTCGTTTTCGCAAATCGTGATTCTAAATGCATTGCCACAAATTTCCCTTACGCTT